>DWAO01000306.1:0-27971 GCA_018230605.1 Heliconius congener
ATCAATAATCATGTATTTTAAGCGGGCGAAGCCGCGAGCGGGCCGCTAGTTATATTATAAAGAAAGTACGTCTTAGATGTCGAGGATAATTAAAACTATCCTAAAATAACAAAAGCTACCGTAAAAAACGAAAACACTATAAACAAAAACGAAAGTCACTTATAAAAAACGAATTTCTAAGAAAACCCACACCTATAAAAAATGGTCACGTTATGTGTGTGTCAATTAGTTGGATAGGTTAAACAAATATGCAAGCGTATTCTAACGCTTCAAAACAAACGACGGCAACAGCGCGCGACGGTGCGAAGGGAGCCGCCGCCCGCCCGCCGACCGACGAGGAGAAAACGGCAACGTCGCATAAAGTAACAAAATAATAGGATGATTTTTACCGCGACTTTTATCACTAGTTTCGAAGTAACACTAAATTTTATGTTAGATAAGATTTAACGCAATAGTAACCTTATTATTACGGTATTATTCCGTTAAGTTACCAAGTATCGCTACCAAATTGTAACGATACTTAAATATCTGTATGGCATTACCGGTAATTAACGTTAATTTTAAATGTGAACTGATAACGTTAACAAGCCCTACTGCTAGGTAGGCAGAGACTCTGTTCCTCACTTTTTCTTATTAATTAATAGTTGGTAACATGTCCTAATTATTCATGATAAAACATGCAATGCTAGAAGATTATTAAAATAATAAAATTAATATAAAACTCATAACATTATAAAAAGGTCGTCAGGCCAAAGATAAAGAATCCGGATAAGTCCACATTATTACGGATAAGCAGTGACGTTTGACGATGGCCGGGAACAAAGTTTACGATGCCCCAAAAAAAAAATTAAAGCGCGGCTGGAGTCGACCCTACGTCAAATGGGAGAAGGGTATCTATCAGTTTCTATCAATAGCCAAAAAGATATGGTGTCTGAGCCTTCGTAATAGAAACACAATTTGATATTTAATGGGTTTAATATTGTTTTTCATTTAGCCTACAAATATAAATATATTCTACTATTGAATATATTTTAATATTTTTAAAGTATTAAATGAAAAGCTAGATGGTTATGATAGAAGGTCTATAACCATAAATATCTATATAACCCACATATTTATATATAATAAGTTACCCACATAAAATTAAAAGTACTATGTCCCCGAGAGAAGAGTTACGTAAGTGAATCACCTTTTTTTTTAAATTTTTATAAATTATCAAGTCTTTTTAATAAGACTAATAATATAAGACAGTTCTCTGATGTCTATTTTAATGGCAATTTTCGAAAAAACCCGTAGAATGTTCCTTTATTCCCATTAAAATATTAAAAAATAATCTACCTGCTATTACCGGCTTCAATGAAATTCCATAGGGTTCGCTTTATAGAAAAGGTGGAGGTGGTAAGGTCCACTCGTTCGGCTGTTTACAACTTTAAATCAATTTACAATTAACTCATACCGATCGCCGATGTTATTTACTTTGAATTTGAATAGTCGTGCATCGTGAGGCGGACAGTGCGGACGAGTCGTAAAACAAATAGGAATTCAATCCCAATAGTGCTCTCGGTGATAGTTTCGATAATGGAGTTAAATTTTATAACAACCTTAATAAAACACGATTTGAATCACAATGTGAGACAGTGTCTTAAAACCAAAAAGCCTTTTGGTAAGTTTTTAACATATTATAGACATTTTTTATAAACTTTATAATATTTGTTTTAGTTAAATCTCTTAAGAAAAAATAGACTTCAAATTATTTTCCTTAATTTTTTTATATGAAAATGTCTAAGTGTATTTTCTGGTTTTCTTTGATTAAGAAACGACTAATTTAAAATCAAAATAAATTAAGCATCACATTGATAAATGCCCTCAATAATAGATTTTCTCACATAACTTCATATATAGGCACCGATCAGTTACAATTTTATTATATGTAGGTAAAGATTAAAAAAATCTCAACAGACCATATTAGACGAAATGTAAAAGTATAACCGTAAATGAAATGAAAACCGAAATATAAAAACATTCTAAATTCATTTAAAATAAATTACAATAATACGTTGTTATATCTACAAGAAATATAAAATCAATATATGTTAAAAAATTATAACTTTCTATTAATTTATTCAAATAGATAAA
This sequence comes from Heliconius congener, assembly GCA_018230605.1. Lineage (NCBI taxonomy): Eukaryota > Metazoa > Arthropoda > Insecta > Lepidoptera > Nymphalidae > Heliconius > Heliconius congener. The sequence continues at coordinate 2,137 of DWAO01000306.1, forward strand.
TCAATGAACCCTTCGTATATCCTTCGACTATGATATTATAATTTCTATATTTAAAATAATTAGTTCATTGAACTTTACGCGTCCTATAAAGGGATACGAACCACAATCAAAAGTAGGATTCAATATTTACATAAGTATTTACACATGTTTTAAATACGTGACTCGGGGCATGAGTCTGTCGAAAGCTTCCAGAGCGTTTTGGGGTTCCAGAAACTGGTTTTGTTATGTTAATGCTTTCAAATGCTTCGTGCGTTTATTTCAGTTAATATTACATTTTTTTTAAATATGATTTTCTTTTGATTATTGTAGTTTTGCTTTTATATAAATATTTTTTTTAAAAACAATAATTACAATGCACATATTTATCAATGTTGGAAGCTTCCAGAGAAAATCACAATTATTGATATAAAATTCAATATGAATGCATCCAACACACGTTGTATTGATTGGATTTTAACATGAAAAAGATTATTTTAATAGTATAGTAATGAAACTAGAGTCTCGTCAGAATATTCGTATACAATTATATATTTATTACAAATTTAATAATTTTTATAGTACTAACTTAATAATAATAAATAAAGCGCGACATGTTGTAGGTTCGATTCCCACTCGAAGTTAAATAAATATTTAAAATTTTCATTTTGTCACTCTGGTAACAGGGCAAAGCGTTAAGTTCCGCCTCTTAACGCGCAATGCCTGCAAAATTCGGCGAAAAATAGGAAACGGAGTGTTCTAACACGTTAGTTCTCTCTTCCTATAGTACTGTGCGCAGAATACAGCATACAGCTAAGAAAAACATTAAATAATACTCATATACTTTTATACATCTTCTTAATATTCTATTTCTATTTACAGTGAGTAGAAAACAAGAAGTTATGGCAATTAAAAAGAAATATCCAACAAAAATACCGGTGAGTAGCGTTTTAAGCTTTATTTTCTATTTAGTTGTTATGCAGTCTCTGACTGTGCACGATGGTTGAAAGGCAAAACATATTGTGCCACAAAATATTTGACATTTTGTGCATCCCGCCAAATATGTGAGAATGTAAATATAATAAAAAATTGAGGCCAGTCGTGGCGCAAGGGCACACGCGTGCGAATTTAAGCGCGATAGGTTGTGAGTTCGATTCCCACTCCAAAAAATCTAATATTTAATATTTTTAGTTTTTCGCTCTGGTGTCGAGGCAAACCGCATCGTTGAATTCCGACATACAGCACGCAGCGGGATACAGCGTGAGGCTGCGAAAAAAAATTTACTTCACTAATAATCTTATGTTTTTTAGCTTATCGTTGAGCGATACCAAAAAGAGAAGAATCTACCAACGCTAGAGAAAAAGAAATTTTTAGTTCCTGAAGATATAACTATGTCACAATTCCTAGTGATTATTCGGAATAGAATTAGAATAAAACCTAATCAGGTGAGTGGCAAGACTTCATTTAATATTTTTAAATAGATATCGAGACCTCTATGTCTCAATCACAGTGTGATGTGACTTGCAATGGGACGTCCCAATTTTCAGGTATAAATTTAAAAGTCCCATAGGGAACGACTTTGTCCCGCAAATCAATGGTGTTAAAGTGGGTACGAAATAAATGTACCCTCAATTTATTAAAAAGCGAATTAATGAATATCTTTAACTATGATTATAATTATATTGATTATTTTAGATAAATGTTAAATCCAACAAATATAATATATCCAATAATATGTTAAAGCTGCTCGTTCCTCTGAAATTCGAAAAAATTATGTGATTTTTTTATTTATCCCGGAAAATAATTTATTTTTCTGGCAACCCTATTTGCAAGAGACAAATTAGGAAAAATACTATTATAGATAGAGATGAAATGAAGTAAGAATTAAAAATGGTACACAACACATAAGTACAAAATATAATATAAATTTTCATATAACATTGTTATCGAAAGTACTACCTATAGCTACTTCAATAAAAAAGGTCAAAATAGATAACAGCACTTACTACCTGAAACTAGGAAGATATTGACGCATACGATACGAGAAAAACATAACCGTTATCTTCACATATATCATGTTTAAACACTGATCTGTTTGTTGTTATTAATGTTAACTCATAATAATTAAAGTTTATCACGATTCTTCATTAATTTGTTATGGAATTATATAAGTCCAAATCATATAAATGTATATAGTTATTTGGACTACTTTCTTTGATATAAAATGAGGCCAGTTGTGGCGCAGGGGCACAAGCGTCGCAACATCTGTCGTGTTTTCAGTCTGAAAATGCGACAAGTTGTGGGTTCGATTTCCATTTGAGGAAATTCAATATTTAATATTTACATTTATTCGCTCTGGTGTCGAGGCAAAGGGAGTCTACCCTGCTGTGTGGATACAGCGTGCAGCTGATTTTTTTTAAATATATTTTTTCCTTTATACATGTATGTTTTTCTTGTCGGCAGGCTCTCTATCTTATAATTAACAACAGATCAATGCTAAGCATGAGTCTCACGATGCTTCAAGCTTACGAGAACTATGCAGACGAGGATGGTTTCCTTTACATCACTTACGCATCCCATGAAATTTTCGGATATCAAGATGGTGAGTGAATAATAAAGAAATATTGTAAGCAAACCACCTATCCTATTTTCATAAAAATTAGAAAACAAAAATTATCAATTATTAAGAGAATTTGAAGAGAGTGAAAAAAAAATTTTCTTAATACTAAGTTAAGTTACTTAGTTCAGTATTAAGAGATTTTTTTTTTTCACTTCAAGTCCCGAAATGAATAACCTCCGGACTTTAACAATATAGTTAATCGCAAATACTATTTGACGTTTGAGCTATGCCAATAGATAATATAATATGCTGATATTTATAAGATTAAATATTATATGACATTATATATGAAAAAAGTAATATTATGACTTCCAAGAAGATAAGATAAAATTAATAATAATAACAAACTTTCATATAAATAGGTGATATGAACCAATAAATCATTATTATTCTATATACGTAAACATGTATTCATAAGTGATTTCGAACTAATGATGTTGTGTTTCAATAAAATTACTCTTTCTAGATATGACTGGTTCAAATAAAGAAGTAAAAGTGATAAGAGATAGATTCCCAAATAAAATTCCGGTAAGTAATTTTTTTTTATATTCACGCACAAGTGTGTGACTGTAAACGCTACTGGTTGTAGGTTCGATCCCCACTCGAGAAAATAAAATATTTATATAAATTTATATTTTCATTTCTTCGCTCTGTTAAGACAAAGCGAGGCGTTGAGTTCCGTCAATCAACACGTGATACCTCCAGAATTCGGCAGAAAGTGGGGAACGGAGTGTCTTAACACTAGGTTCCCTCTGCCTACCGTGCTGTGTCTGGGATACAGCATGAAGCTGATTTGGTTCTGTTTTAACTTCCGCATCTTGCAAAGTAATAGGTAAAGATACTAATAAATTGGTTACGTTATATATAAAAGTTATACTATTATATTAATGCAATATTTATAAATATATTGACAATATCTTCATATAAATAATCTGTAACTAAAATTAGTTGGCGTAAAACATTGAAATTTGGCATGTCCTTCGGAAATATAAAGGGCAACGAACGAAGGACTAATTCCTTTTTCAAAAAATATACTTATAGACAATATCTGTAGCTTTATCGGTGGTCATATTTCGCTTTATTTAATCTGTGTATGAAATATAGAATAAATATTTATTTTGTTTAAAAACATATAAAATAAAACTGAGACCAGTCGTGGCGCAGGGCGCACCCAAGCGTGTGACTGTAAATGCGACAGGTTGTGGGCTCAAACTTCAATTCTCAAAATATTTAATATTTTTATTTCTTCGCTCTGGTGTCGAGGCAAAGCGCGGCGTTGAGTTACGCTACTCGACACACAATAGGAAAAGTGAGGGAAGGAGTATTGTAACACTAGGCTCCTTCTGCCTACCCTGCTACATGCGGGATACAACGTGAAACTGTTTACATACACATATAAATATTCCATAAACAGATTTCACCCCAACACAATTTTATTATATTACAGATAAGTAAGGCATAAACAACTTAAAACAACTCACTTGATTGTTATCGATATAATGCTGTGGTCGAACACATCATTGTCACTAACCGACCCATATTATGATAATAAGTGAGAGTAAACAAATGAACAATAACTTAATCTTTTTTCTACTATTTAAAAAAAATCAGCTTTATTAAGTGTTAAGATACTCCGTTCTCCACTTTCCGCCGAATTTTGGAGACATTGCGAGTTCAGTGGTGGACAACCAACGCCGCGCTTTGCCTCGACACCAGAGCACAAAAATAAAAATATAAATTTATATAAAAAACTTTATATAAAAATCAATATTATCCTTCAGTTGTACGTGGAGAGATACTCAAGAGAAAAGGAAGTACCAATTTTGGAGAGAAACAAATTTTTGGTGCCTCAAGAACTTACCATGTCCCAGTTCCTATACATCATACGATCCAAGATGAAACTCAGAGATTCCCAGGTTTGTTACAATTTGTAATTAGAATTGTAATTAGTTTTATGAAGTTTGTACCTAATTAATTGTTTATTTGTTACCTATTTAATTAGATATTAATGTGGACTGATTATTTACTGTAATAATCTAAAATATTCTCATGTTATAAGTCACGTACATGATATCTACTATTTATATAGATATTTTATAATTTAATTTATCTGATTGTGATCCGACGGTTGGGGGTTCGATTGTCGGTCGGGAGAATCAATTGTTTTTAGTTCTTCGCTGTGGTAACAAGCCGCGTGTTAAGTTCCGTTATTCAACAAGCAACGTCCTAAAAGTTAGATGAAGAGTAGGGAGAGGAGAACTGGTAAAATCTGATATTCAGCAAAAATAAGGCGAAAAAAGAATAGTTAAAACGAATCTATATGTTAATATTTGTTTTTTAGGCGTTGTACCTGTTAGTAAACAATAAGGTGCTAGTAAGCCACAGTATGACGATGGCTGAAGCGTACGAGCAATTCAGGAGCATCGATGGCTTCTTGCACATCACGTACGCGGCGCAACAAGTCTTCGGTTGATTGTTGTGGTAAGTTTTATTTCTTCAATTTCGCCCTTTATTAGTACTTCATGTGATGGACATAGCAGGGCAGGCAGAGAGAAACTAGTGTCAAGACACTCCATTCTATGATTTCTCTCCTAATTTGAAGTAATGCGTGAAGATTGGGAGTTTTTGAAAAAGCCGTGTAATTGTTGGCCGTGTGTTTCCAGAGAGGGGAAATGAAAATAATTAAAATGTTGTTTAGGTTTTATTTTATATTTTAGTAGTTAATTATCTAAAAAGTAATTAATAGGTACCTATTTCTAATAAATCACTCAGCTTTTCATGGCCTGCGTATTTAAAAGACAAGATAAAAAAAAGTTAACCAAATAGTGAATTACATAACAAACAATTTCTTTACTTATGATTGAATAAATACTAATTCTAAGCAGTCGGGGCTTTTTTAATATACAATTTTAAGTCTTTAACAAAGACATTTTTTTTTTATTTTGGTGCTAAAATATAGACGATATTGATTTTAAACATATAGATGTTATAAACATATAGATGTTTTTAAACTACGTAAAAGCCCTTGTATTTTAATGCCCGCTCAATGAATATCTGCCATCTTTTATAGAAAATGTAAGGTTTGGCGCCCAAGATCGGCCATTTTGTTATTTTATAGCAAAGCCTCTACGGACACAAAAATTTTTGACAAGATAACGATACCGACGACGACGACGAATGTCAAAATACACCCATTGGTTTATAAGCTTATAAAAAAAATCCAAACATACAAAATAAGCGTGAAAAACCAAAAAAACTAAAATAAAAAAATCCTAAAAGTATTTTAATTATATTAACACATCCACTTACATAAAAGATATTACAACATAATATGTAGAAAATGTGAAAGCAAACAGGAACAAGGACTTCCCGTTCGAAGGGAGATAGTACAAACTTACTTGTTTACATCCACGTTCCATACACAGGCACACACAATTAGATAATTATGTATTGCAGCTGATATTTTATCTGAATGAGGTTCCAGAACTGTCGATATTCGATCAATCAATAACTTTTCTATAAAATTTCTTACTGATAGAATCCTCACGGCTAATATGTAAATGTAAATGGCTAAATTTGTAATTTGAACTGTAGTATCATAATATAATGAAATCACGCTTTAAGCTAGTAAGTAATACAGAAATCGGTTTATTTATGATGATTCTGACGAATCATCCTTTGATTTTTTTTTGAAAATCTAATTTTTTAAGTATAAATAATTTATAAATATATTATTTAAGTATAAATAATTTATAAATTTATTTTTTAATAATAAATAATTTTATTAAACTCTTAAAAAGAAAATATGTGAATGCGAATAACAGTCTGTAGGTCAGATTTTTTTAGGTCAAGCAAATTGTCAAGCTTTTTTTATTGGCACTTTGAAATAAAAATATAGATAGCAACTTACTTTTGTTGCCATACGAAAAATTGAACGTGTACGCGCGAATCGTATACCGGAAATTAAATTCGAATATAAAATAAAACATCCAGACCCTTTGGCTGCCACATGTTTATTACAAAAATAATTTTACAATACAATAAAATTTTATTAAATTATGGTCGTGCCTTTATGCCGGGATTCATTATCATTTTGAGTTCAAGAATTTGTTTTTCTAATGAGTAAAATATGCTGTGACTTGTGAGACTTAAATTATACACATTCATTCACATTCTTCCAATATAGAGTTAAAATCAAATAAATCAGCTTCACGCTGTATCCCGCGTGTATTTAAGTAAGACTATTGCGTGTTGAGTAGCGGAACTCAACGCCGTGCTTTGCCTCGACATTAGAGCTAATAAATGAAAATATAAATGTAAATAAATATTTAATTCCTCGAGTACGGATCGAACCCACAACCAATCGATTTTACAGTCACACTTTGTGCCCCTGTGCTGCGACCGGCCAATATAGAGGTGACATACATAAATTAAATATATTAATGGGCTGACGAAATTTATTAGTATAGCTAGAATTTGGAATTCTTTTTTTATATATTTGAATAAGTTTCTTTTCTTAAAATAAATGTAAAAGATCTGAGTAACGTTAGGTCGACGACCGTTTAATTTCTTTATAAATGGTATCGCTTGATTATTATTATAGACAATAAACGTTAGTTGATGATTACTTGTTAAATAACAATTATAAAATTAAATGCTTAGAGTAGATAATATATGTAGCTTTGTTTAATAAAAAAAATGCCACAGTGTCACGTAGGTACTTAATACATTTAATATCTCTATAATGGACGGAGAGTGCAGAAAAATCGCTTAAAACATCATTGTGTAAAGTTAAAAAATGTATAATATATATACATTTTTTAGCTTCACTCGGTGTCCGATATAACTTAGTGCTAAAAGCTAAGACACTCCGTTCGCCATTTTCCGTCTAATTTTAAGACATTGCGTGCTAAGTGGTGGAACACAACGCCACCGCTTGTGTCCTGCTATCAGAGAGAGCAAATATAATTCATTACCGCTTGGTAATAGAATCTAAAAACGTTACGTTTAAAGTCAAACACTGTGGCATTGAACCACAACCACTTTAATATATTATACTTAAGCGAAAACGATAAGAAAGAGAGTGCCAGCTGTCAATACAAACCGTATTGGGTGTTTCAGGGTTAATAATAAAAACAATCAAAGACGGACGTACAGATTGTTGATTTATTGTCTTATTTGTTGTTTCGATAAACAATATTTAATATATTTACAATGTAGGTAGCACGTTTGTATGGAAGAAAACATGCATGATTTATATTCGAATACGTCAAGAATTACTTATGCATATGATAAGCATTTGATAAGAATTATTACAACATTACTGATATCTTAACTGTAACTGATTACTTAGTGGATATTGTAAACAATGATCGGAAGCTTAATGCAGTTTAAACTTAAACATATAAGCTACCACTCAGCACCTAAGCTTTTTAGAAACAGTGATCTGTCATATTGGATTTTAAAATTCATATTATACCGTCATGGCGCAGGGGCACAAGCGTGTGACTGTAACGAGACGTTAGTGGGTTCGATTTCCACTCGGAGGAATGATTTATTATTAATATTTTCATTTCTTCGCTCTAATACCAAGACAAAAGCAAAGCTGAGTTTCACCACTCAACAAGCAATGCTTCGAAAATTCAGCGGGAATGGGGATCGGAGTGTCTTATAACTAGCGTCCCTCTGCCTAGCTTACCCCTTCTATATGCCTATACCGCATATGTAAAGGTTTCTATATACAGCGTGACGCTAAAAATAAATCATATTAACACAGTTAAAAGTCATATCTGAGCACTGATTAGCCAAAATGAAGTTTGTGACAGTGATAATTATACAGATAATTCGACACATTGTCCAATTGCCCTTATCAGAATGGGTGACTGCCCCAGCATAATCAGCATAGCAACCGGAACTATTAAGTAATATTACACTATCATTGTAATTTTAGCAGTTCTATGCCATTTATTATTTAAAAGCTGTTGCCATATTGCGGACGTTCAACTGTCACTGTTAGGATAACAGATAAACATTGTTTAAGGAATTCTTTTCATAAAATACATTATAGATTTTATAATATTTGTATTGTAGGTACATATTATGTTTATATGACCCTCTAGTAACAATTGGAATTCTTAGAGTAATTATGTATCTATTTGCAGACTATACATCAAAACTTCAGATAAATTATACTATAATATTATTTTATCAATAATAGTTACCAAGAATTAATTTATCACCAAACAGAGTCCATCAATATTCTTACTTTTTAAGTTTGAGACATTGAACATTTTCTTTAAACAAACAAAAACCGATTACAAACAATAAATTATAAAGTAAAAAATAAATTTAGCTAATATAAAGTAAAACGTATTTTGATTTTATTAAACAAAACTAATTAAAGCAAGATTTTATAATTTTAAAGTCAGCGCCAAGTAAAATAAAAAGACTTAGTAAATTGATATTGTAGTAAGGTTATTGTATATTTAGCGTGATATTGGGTTATTCGTCCATCTTTCGTGCACATACCTAATGCAAATTTAAGTCTTATGTGATTTTCTCACAAATACGGTGGTCAGAACCATACGAGAAGCAGCTTTCAAATAAAAAAAAACATCAAAATCGGTTCACCCAGTCAAAAGTTCTGAGGTAACAAAAAGAAAAAAGTCAAATTGATAACCCCCTTTTCTAAAAGAAGTCGGTTAAAAAAATGCGATTTTTTACAAAGTTATGTTTTGTTTTTTAATAAATACTAAATAGACTAAAATAATACATTAATTAATTTATTTTTTATTTATTTATTACATAATTCTAACAGAATCTAGAATTGTCTAGCTAAAATAAAGAAATATTTATTATCTATATTAACTTAAAAAGTCTAAGTCATTCTATAGCCAGGTTTAATAGGCGCGGTCAAGCTTCCCGGGCTCGTATTATTCCACGGCATTCATCAATACACTATTTATGTCACAATAATAACTTTATCTCGGGTCGCGCGCAAACAACGGCCCGAGGAGCGAGGACTCGATAAGCGTAATTTATACCCTTTCTTCTAACTACCGCCCCCCCAAGGGCTGCCTAGGTGATTCATTTGATATGAACGACGATGTCAAGATGTGTCTTGTCATAATATATGTTATATTCTAAGGAATATTCCTATATGGGCAGAAAGTTTTCCAGAGAATATTAACTAATTTTAAAATTATTTGCAATTGTTGCAGTAATATTTGTGGAAAATATTTATTTATTAAAATACTTTTTTTTAATATATTATCTGTTATCTATATACTGACATATATTTTTCTTTTCGCAGATACGGTCTTGGGCTCTTAACAGATATGTGAAAAAAAACTAGCATTTATTGAAGTGGATCCATTTTAAAGACTGATAGTATTTTACGTTATGTGATATGTTTAGCTTTTAAGATTTTAAATTATAACCATTGTTTCAATTATGTAGCGATTTTTTTTAATATTTTTTTAGGCAGGTTCCAAAAATTTTATTTTTATTGATATTATTAGGTTTATCATTTTAATGAATTGGTTTGTTATTAATATTATTATTTTTGTAGTTTATTCTAAAATCATAAGAATGTTTATAATGATCTCATGGAGAAGTAGCCATTATCTTGCACTTTAAATTGACATGTTTAGTAATAAATAAATAATAAAAAATGTCATACTTAATAAAAATATTTTAATCACTGTTCTTTATACGTATTAAGTTTAGATTTTAAATATATATTTTCGAGTATATTCAATCAAATAATAAAGTATTTATTAATTTAAAAAAAAACTCATGTTATTTGTTAGTAACGTTTTATTATCTATTGTAACTTAGGCTTAAGAATACAGATAATGCAATAAATGTTCTTCCCTCTATAATAAATAGTTTAATTTCACTCTTGTCATTCCGCTGGAGAGATGTTTTGTGCGGCCGCAACGAGCGTATCGTGGATATCTTTGGCGTATGAAATTTGAAGACGGACAGTATTCAAATATTGTGGATAACTGAGGGTTGTTTCCTGAAAGAAATAATTAAATTTATAACATATGATTTTCATTAAAAAATGGATAACCCAAAACTAATCAATTGAAAATAGTCTACTTAATTTGTAGAATATTATAGTCATTTATTTATAACTAGACATCGGATAATATGCACTATCAAAAAAACATTTATTATTAGAATTTACGTTTATTTCACAGTAGGTATATTTAATCATATATTACATATTAGAATTAGAATAACATATAATAGTCGATAAATTGTAAGAATCATTCTTATTTATTATAATTGGAGGCCGGTCAAGGCCACAAAGTGTGACTGTAAACGCGACTGGTTATGGGTACCATCCCCACTCGAAATTTTCATTTCGTCGCTCTGGCTTAAAGGTAAAATGGGGAATGAAGTTCCTTAACACTAGGTTTCCTCTGCCTCCTATGCAAGGGATACAGCGTGAAACTAAAAAAGCATTTCGCAAAAAAAAAACTTCGCATGATTCCATATAAAATACCCTTGATTTCATTTAATTAATAACCACAAAAAGTATGAATGACATTGTTTTCTAGTAAACAATCATTTTCTCCTGTTACGTAAATTTGAAACTACAGTAAACAATCGATATTTCAGCTTCACGCTGTATATTTGCGGGACATGGCAGGGTAGGCAGAAGGAACCTAGTTTTAAGACACTCCGTTCTAGTTTCCGCCAAATTTTTCGAAGCTATGCGTTTTGATTGACGGAACACAGCGCCGGATTGTGCCTCGGTGCCAGAGCGAAAAAATAAAAATAATTCAATCTCCCGTGTGGGGTTCGCATCTACAGCGTTATTGTCACACTCTTGTGCCACCGCGCCACGACGGCCTTAATAATTGGTATTTCTTTGAACAATTATTATATAAAATTGTCCGGACTATTTACTTAATTATATAACATGACAAAGTTACGGAAATATAAACGTATTAAAGAATATGTATGAAGGAGTTTATAACGTCAGCCTCGTTATTATTGCAATAGGGCATGGATCAAGTTTCCGACAAGCGTCATTTTATATCGGTCAATTATCTAAGGTTAAAAATGAATATTAAAATAACTGTAGTGGCCTGTGTTCTGTTAAATATTCTTATCTTGAAAATGATTAATAAAATAATTGTAGTGGTCTATCGCTCTGTTGAATATTCTTATCTCCAAGAGAAAGGAGAGAAAAGGGAATTTGTATTTTGAACCGACGTCTCTTTCGCGCGCCTTGACTTGTTACTAAAGCGAGGAAATGAAAAAATAATAATAATCAACGGCTCTCAATTATTAAGTTACATTTTAAATTTAATAATCCATTCCTTCGAGTGAATTTTAGTCGAACCCACAACCGTCGCGTTATAGTAACACCCTAGTGCCCCCGAGCTACGACGGCTTTATATAAAAGACGGCGTTTGTTACCAAGGGCCTCTCTAATGCGATAACAAGACATAAAATACAATCATACAACACTGCAACTAAGTGATTACCGCAACGTATCATTTTACATAAACAGATTTAAATGCCTTGGATGTTTGGATGTAGTGATAACATTTGTTATAATGTTTTATAAATACAAGACGGACATCGAGGTTAGATTTTTAAAAGAAATACTAGTTATTCTCTCGGTTTCTGTTTGGTTGCATGTATGAAAAGAATTTTTTTTCGGGCTTCCACATATCTATAGAGAAGTAAGACTTCCATTACTTATAAATGGAAAAAATCCGAAAAATAGAAATCGAATTTTATATTAAAATTAAAATTATAACAAGCTTAATTGTATGCAATGAACTGTTTTCATACAAATAAGCATAAGCATATTTTCTTAAATTTTTCTTAGTTTCGGATCTTAAAAATATTAATAGTACTATTGTAGATGTATGTTTGTCGTTAATGCTTATAATTGCTTATCTACCACTCAACACGCAATGGCTCCAGAATTCGGCAGAAAGTGGGGAACGGAGTGTCTTAACACTCCTTTCCTCTGCGGGATAAAACGTGAAGCTTATAATTGCTGTGGCACTTTCATGCCTGTCATTAATTGTAAGATTTTTTTTTCTGTTCAAATTGTTAGTGGACGCTGCGTTGGTTATTAAAATAAATAAAAATATAACATACCTGACTATTTGTCCCAGAATCCAGTCTGGATGGTATAACAGTGAGAGGTAGGTAGTGTGACGCGGACTGCGCTTGCTGAATACACGTTATTGCTGTCCGCTGGAAAATGAAGTTGTGATTGACATAAGTAAGAAAACAAAGTAAAAAATTAAATATTGAATATGTATTGAATTTCTCAGCTTCGAGCTCAATTCCCCATATAGAAGAGTAGGCAAAGGAACCTAGTGTTAAGACACAGTTGAAAAATTTGGGGCGAAGGATTCGGGGCAGGTCAAACAGTTCTCCAGAACACAATCATAATAAATGCGGCAGAGAACGCACAGCGGAGACGTCTCTACGCAAAGCAAAAGTATCAAGCCTTCATAATTATTGGGTCCCCAATGATTGGAACGAAGCTGAAAGTGCACTAGCCCAGCCATGAGAACAGTACTCCATATGAGTTCAAATGTGGATAATATATGTAGTTAGATACTTCCCAATCGCTTCACGATGGCGTCAAATGGTAATAACACTAAAAATATATCGCAATCAATCATTTATGTAAACATGTGATATTAAATAAAGTAGAATCGTAATATAATTTGCTATAAGGAATTTTCTGCTTTGATAATAAATAGTTCCTTTTGTCTCTAAATTACGATTACTTTAATTAGTTTTATATACGCAAATGACTATTATAAATAAGTGCTTTATCTGTTTGCATAGTAAATAAATTAGAAAAAATATACAATTATGAATCACAACAATTAGTGTTATTTTTTTGTTATTTTAACTTTTGTCAGCAGTACTCGCACCTATCCTATCTAAATAAGAGAACAAAGTAAAAATTCAATATTGAAAAGTATAGTAAAAATCATATTTTATTTTTCTACATATTATCCTAGCAAGTCTAACTCTAGTCTAGATGCTATTGACTCTCAAAAACATGATTACTATTGGATCCTACATCCCGCATAGGAGAATAGGCAGAGAGAACCTATCGTTTTACTCGGGTGGTCAGTTCCAACCTACACTACGCATACAATACAATAATGCCTTCAAAATGTTGTAAAAAAAATAGCTTCGCGCTGTATCCCGCACACAGAAGGGTAGACAGAGGAAACCTAGTGTTAAGACACTCCGTTCCTCGTTTTCCTAAATGAGGCCATCGCGGCTGCAGTGGTATGACTGTAAACGCGATGATTGTGTACAAGGTAAGGATCAAATTACAAGTTTATTATCTAGCTCTAGTAAAATCAGCGCAGTGCTAAACTCCGCCACTCAACACAAAATGTCTGGAAAATTGTGCTCTAGGTGCGGACGGGATCGGAACGTCGCAATATTAGGTTTTCTCTGCTGACTCTTATATGCGGGAAGAAGCCTGAAGTTAAATTAAATACAATTACAAAAAATCAGCTTCACACTGTATCCCGCTGCATCCACAGCAGGGTAGGCTTAGGAAACCTAGAGTTAAGACACTCCGTTCCTCCACTTTCCTCCTAATTTGCGCGTGCTGAGTGGCGGAACTCAACGCCGCGCTTTGCCTCGACAACAGGGCGAAGAAATGAAAATGAAAATATAAATGTAAATAAATATTTCTCTTCCTCGAGGGGGACTGAACACACAACCAGTCGATTTTACAGTCACACTTTGTGCCTCTGCGCCACTACTGGCCTCTAAATATAATTGGAAATATGAAATAATTTGAAATATAGCTATCTAATCCTGTTAGGTTGCACGGTCAATAAGTTAATTGCCTGTCTAATATATTTACATGTATTTTATATGTTTACTTTGTATGTTACAAAGTTGCCAATAGATAGTTTAATATTTTGTTAATAACAATTTTCCTAATAATAACTAACTGGTTATTAAAATATGTTATGTCTCCCACTATCACACAGTCACCTGATTATATATCTATGGGTCATATTAATGGCACTTTTAATTATACAACAGTAAAATTAGACCTTGGACCTGAACATAAATAACATAAGTAAATATTCTGAGTTACATTTCATAAACACATTTTGATAATGATTCTGTGTATTATATATTTGTTGGAGGAATAAATTCGTGAAATTAAAATTTGATAAAATAATAGCATGCGATGGAGGTTTCCCTTCAGCAGATTTATTATATTCTTTTCAAGCCTTTAATATAAAAAGTTGAGTTCTGCCACTCCTAAAATTCCCATTTACTCTAATTTCTTTGTGTTTGTTTTGGTTTAACACTGGTTTCATTTATTTTAAGTTGCAGAAACAAGTAACAATATACAGTTCTAAGTAAAATTGTCTGTAGTGATTAGTTAAAATATATAAAAAAAGGAACAGTGGGATATCTATGCCTAACCTGTTATGTACCATACAAACAATAGACTAACTAAAATATTTTACTAATATTATATGTATATACCAGATGTAGCTCCATTTGATCACAGAGTGAGAAAAATTCTTCTAAATTCTTATCAAATCGAGGTACAGGATTGTCCATTCCTTTTCTGTAAATGAATAAAAAAAGATATGATATTAGACGCTGTTGTTGTGTGGAGCAAAAGCATAGCCTTGCAACAAATATGGGTTTAAATTAATTTAATTTTTTGTTATTTAAATAATTTTTATTTTGTCAATCCGGTAACAAAGTAATCTGCAGCTTTGAATTTTGCCACTTAACATGCAAGATTGAATTAATATTGAATGAAAAGTATTTGGTAAATGCAGAATAAAGTGTCTTCATATTTGGTTCACTCTGCCTTTCCTGCTGTATGCAAAGAAAATAAATCTAAATAAATAAATATAGGTAAAGCTTAAATCTAAAAAAATATGATCGCAGTAACTTAAATATTACTTACTGTGTATTTGAATCAACATTATAATTTTGATGTAGAATTTGTGCTGCAGATTTTAAAGTCATCTGAAAATTTAAGAAATATATTATGTTTATTGAGTGTTTGTATTTTTGAATAATTTAAATAAAGTCACTCAAACGCCACTACAGCCATGGGAACAATTACAATTTATAGTGTAACATAATAGTTAAATAGTGTTTGGAAATATGATTATGAAAACTACAACAAGCATCAGGTAGCTTTTGGTTATCTGTTGTTACAGGTTGTTGTGATTTAAAAAAACCTTAAAATGTACATACAGGTAGAGATTCACGTAAGGAACCCATCAATGTCTTCACTTTAGATATATTATCCATTTTATCTTGTTGTGGCTGTTGGGGCATTGCTGGTTGCATTTGTTGAGGGGAAGGAACTGGCATAACGTTAACTGGGACAGACATTTGCATAGCTACATTTGGATTTGCACCCACTGGGTTCATAGGAACATGCATATTCATTTGATTCATTATTCTTTTTTATATAATTTGAAATATTATATCAATGTTTATGTTTGAGTTTCGAAAACGAGCACAGATGACACTTCTAATATGATAATGACATTATATGTCAAATTAATAAGGATGACGTCTGTCACTTAGAAGAGTAAAAATTACTCTTCTAAGTGACAGACGTCATCCTTTATTTACATTGTAGTCGCTAACCTTAAACGTAAGTTAGCGGTCGGTAAT
This sequence comes from Heliconius congener, assembly GCA_018230605.1. NCBI lineage: Eukaryota > Metazoa > Arthropoda > Insecta > Lepidoptera > Nymphalidae > Heliconius > Heliconius congener. The sequence continues at coordinate 18,422 of DWAO01000306.1, forward strand.
ATAAAAAAAATCATGATTGTGAGAGATAGAAGTTTTCAAAAATAAAAATATTATCTTTATTTGGTTATTATTTATTTTTGTAAATATTGAGCAGCTTTCTTAACGCACTATTTTTCTTAACTTTATCGCGAAATGTGGCGTTAACTTTATCGCGAAATTGCGTATAGATGTATATAGCTCCTGGATAAGTTTCTCATGCTTTAATAAACTCTATTAATTATTGTTTGTTCATGAGAGTAGTAATATCAACATTATTTTTGCTATTTAAATTGTTTTTTGTCTGCCTCCTGTGAGGTCTGTTTTTTTCAACTAAAATATTCCCGCGTGAAGTAGGGTTACAATATCGAAAAACCGATCGCACTCATACAATGTTATGGACAATACGTATTTTATGTACAATATTATTGTACGAGTTGCCAGGCATTAAAAAATTTAAACGTTTCCCTATTTTCAAATAGCAACACTATTACGTATGTCATATTTCAAAATTCTTTTGCTATTGTGTAGAAGGAAAAATACTACAAATTTTGAGTTTGCAAGGCGAATTACTTTTTGTATAATTTTTGTATGAAAACTATATATACTTTATTATAAACCAATTTTTAAGACGATTCTCTATTTCTAGCACGGAATAATATCCTACTATATTAAATAAACACAAGTGATTATAACATGAAAGAACATGTTTTCAGAATTTAAAATATTAAATTCAGCAGAACTATGGCAGGTGCATAACATATTTATTTTTATTTAATAATAGTTTGTTTCATATGACATAAATAATTCTAATATAATTCATTTTTAGATAGAAACCCATTTACCTTCGATACCAACTTTCAGTCAAAATCTTGATAAAGTTTTAGAGAATAATGGAATACAGTTAGGATCTTTAACAGAGATACTTGGTCTACCAGGTTCAGGAAAAACTCAATTATGGTCTGTTATTATAATCAACATCTTTCAAAATAAAATTTCTTTTTAACTTTAGAATATAAAAAAAGTATGGTAACAAGATTGTTATATTTAGCAATATTACAAATCTTGTAACCAAATCTTTTTGCGAATCCAGTGGGAAAGAGTTTTATTACATATAAAACAATTTTGGGGCTTAATACCTACTTTAGAAATAAAATTATTTTCATTTTCCTGCCCTGGTAAATCAAGAGTCCAATCTAATCAACAAATATAAAATCTAATTTAATCTGTGTCCCTAGTAGGGTAGTCAGAGAGAATGGAGTGCCAAACGCTACGGTTCCTGCATACCTCTTTTGCCTCATCCACTGTCATCAACCTCTTCATACATGCCCTTTTGTCTTTCTACTTTCATAATTATTATAATTTTTTCCCCCACAAGACAAGCACAAGCACAAAAGACAAAAAATATAATAATTAAAAACTTTATATTTTCTTTTTTAATATTATATTTTCCTACCAATATATTTATTAGTTTGCAGCTATGTGCATCTGTTCAAGTACCAAAATCATTAGGAGGGCTTAGTGCAGAAGCACTCTATATTGATACTAATACTAATTTTACATTACAAAGGTTTAAAGGTCAGTAATATTGTTAGAATATTAAATCAGCTGCACCCATGTTTCCCAATTTATATGTACACAGCAGGGTAGACAGAGGGAACCTTGTGATAAGACACTTGGTTACCCACTTTCTGCCGAGTTCTGAAGGCAGTGTGTGTTGAGTGGTCTCAGTGGAATCTCAGTGGGAGATATGAAAATATAAATGTAAATAAATATTTCATTAAATGAAAAACCGTTTAAGCAAGTTCCTAAGCCATTCTCATATATTCTATCAAGCTATTCTAAAAGTCTTATATGTTATAATTTCTATTATTCTACAATGTGGGGACAGAGTTGCTTGCCTCTATAGGACATACCATCTAATCATAGGCTCACCCTAAGTGTGTCCCCTGAATGGTGCCAAACAGGTAATAAAGTGGAACAACATGCACATGAGATGATATAATAATTTGTCTTCACCGGCAAACCAAGAGGAATGCCAAGATAAACTGAACTAAATATCCTCTCAAAGGGTGTCAGTAGCATCCTGGATAAGTGTTATTATAAAACTTTCCACAATTTTTATAGTTGATGTGATATAGTTCTTTGATTATGCCATTAAGAGTGTGCCAGATTTTTATTGGTAGAGACTGATAACGAGAGTGATATGTCATGTGCTCTGGCTGACCTTTGGTGGCCTCGGCTACCTGGGCTGGAGGATTACAAATTTACTACCAAAGACTACATAGAACTGGGCAACCTGGTCTCTATGGCAGTGAATGATAGAATGTAGTGATTGAAGACCCAAAAAAGTTAGTTATTAGTACAATGCCAAACATGGCAACAATATGGGTATTTGAAAGAGAACTATATGAGGCCTTACAGGTGTATAAAGCGCGCCCAACCACGCAAAACAGCAAATGGCTCTATAAATGACAGTACAGTACTCCAAGTACTTGTGCATTGTGTTAGGCGCTCATGCGGCCAACTATAAGGAGTGCGATGTATACAGGAAAATATTATCTAAACAAATCCCTAATCGACGAAATTTGAAATCGCATAGCTCAAAAAGAACTGAGGCTATACCTCAACATCTACCAGGACATATACTATAAAAGAAAGAAACTACTATCCACACAAAAAACTTATGCCAATGTGATTAGAAACTCCTTGGCCAAAAACGACGTAAAATCAGAACAAATTATAACTTACAACAAACTGGAATTTCTATTCGACAAACAGTCATAGTACAACAGCACCTGTGAACACCTTATTGGGTCTCATTTCAAACCTTTTGAATAAATTAAGAATATTATGTCTTTTAAAATTGCTACGTGAAATATGAATGGGTTAGCGCCAAATAAACATAAACTAGAGGTACTTATTAATCTCCACAAAATTATATTCTACTAATATCAGAAACCCATTTAACAAATCAAAACCTAAAGAATATACCTAATTAGAATATCTATGCTACAAATCATCCAAAAGGCACAGCTCATGGAGGCACAGTAATTGTTAGAAAATCAATCCAGCACCCCCAATTACCAATTTACATAACTGAAGATATCCAAGCTAATACTATCTTATTATTATGTATTACATACGTAAATAAACATATTAGCTAATTAACATAGAAAAACTTAAATTCACTCATCTGCATACATGACAAGAATGGAAACCTGAATGTGTTAGCAGTATATTGCCCCTAAAGCACAAGATAAAAGAAGAATTATTCTCGCTCTACTTCTATACGTTAGGTACTCGATTACTGGCAGTAGGAGATTGGATTGGAGATTCTATGCACACACACTGGAGGTCGACTGGTAACAACAAACGGGAGAGAACGATCAGAAAGATCATAATATTTAAAGACCAATTTGGGTTTTGGTCAGATAATGCACTATAAAACAAAAATAAGATAATAAACAGAGTGAACAATGTCATCTGGAGTGCGAGCGGTGGAGAGTACTGCTTCTCAGCTTTCTTAGACGGACTTCAGGTTTTCTATAAAGTCTGGCATACAGGGCTATTATTTAAAATCAAAACTCTCCTACCGCATACTGTCTATGGTTTCATAGTCTTATTTATCCGAAAGAATATTTCATGTAATTCTCCAAGAAGCTTCTTGTTGCTACTTCAACCTTTTACGATGTACATGCTGGAGTACCCCAGAGGTCAGTCTTAGGACCCATAAGACTGCAACTTAGCATTTAACGACCTAAACGCATATTATTTTGTAGAATTTTTACAATATCTTTACATAAATTGTAGCTTATATATTATTATGACGTATAAGCTATATTACTGTAAAATTTCAATTAAATCCGTTCAGTACATAATGTTTTTTTTAGAAATCCTATATGCAAGCTTAGAAAAATGTCAAAGAATACTTGGTACTCCCATCTCCATGTATGACGAGGATATACTGAAGAAACTACATTATGTAAAGGCAATAGGGCTAGAGAAATTTTGCTCTTTCATGTACCAGTTGGAAAATTTCATTTTCGAAAAACCCAATGTAATTAAGCAAATTTAATATATTTTTTAATATCCTTTTAAGTTACATTATGTTTATAAGTGGGGAACGGAGTGTCTTAACACTAGGTTCCCTCTGCCTACTCTGCTATGTGTGGGATACAGCGTGAAGTTGATTTATTCTTGTAAATTTATAATATAAATAATTATGCTTTATATTTTTGTTATTTTTTTTAACTTCACGCTATTTTTCGTTCTATAATGGTTTTGGGTAAGCACCTTTTGTTAAGACACTTACATGTCCAGTTTCCGTCGAATTTCGAGGCATTGCGTCCTTAGTGGAGGTTCTACATAGCGCTTTTTTACCACAGCGAGGTAATGAAAATATTTCATTCCCTGAAGTGGGAATTGAACCCACGACCGTTATGTCGTACACCTAGATATAAATCTTTTATAATATCTTTTATAAATTTTAATACGTCTAAAATAAATGTTATTTTAATTTTAGATTAAACTGATAGTCATTGATTCTATAGCTTTCCCATTTAAAGCTGGAATAGAATTAAAACAACGAACTGGCTTATTATTTAGGATGATGGCAGATTTGCAAAAGTTAGCAGTAAATAAACAAATTGCTGTAAGTTTTTTTTAACTATTTCAATTAAATACAAAATGCGACAGTTTTGGGTTCGATCCCCACTTGGTGGAAAGTGGGGAACGGAATTCCCTTAACGGGAATGTCTTATCACTAGGTTCCCTCTACCTGCTATTTGCAGGATGTAGCGTGACGTAAAATATAAAAATTAATCATCATTATCATTTCTTAAATTCATTGCCTAGCCTTTGTATAAAAATATCATTCAGCTGACGCAAAAAATACATTTAAAATATAAAAAAAAGAATCTTCTAAATTTTTTTATTACGATAAGATACTTCTCAACTGCGCCACATAGGAGTGAACGTGTCAGTTATTATTTTCCTGATCGTTTCTACGAAAGAGTCTTTTCTAATCATATAATTTCTTTTATATCATTTGCATTAATGATAAAAAAATAATAAATCAATATAAAAATAATATTAATTTCTTTACTATCTTCACCTCGGAGTCTCGCAACGCTAGCTCGTCTGGTGTTGCACGGGGTCGGGGGCGACGGTGATCACTTACCATCAGGTGACCCGTACCATACGCTCGTCTACTGTTGACTTTTTCCTTAAAAAAATGCACACCACATAATGATGTTATAAACTTATAAGGAGTTTACACTGGATCTTTTTAGCTTCACACTTCTTCCCTAGCGTGGTAGTGCAGAGAGCACGGATGAAACGACACACTGTAGGTCTCTGCATACCTCTTTCGCCTCGTCCACTGTAACCGACTCGCGCACATACATACGCGCCTTCCGGGTTCCCATGCTTTTTGTGACTTTCCTCTACTATCATCGATACTGTGTGATCGAAATTCTGTATCTCTATCTAGAGTTACATTATTTCTATATATTATTACGAGAAGAAAAACGTTGAACCTCATTTTAGGAAAATTGTGCGGATGGAGGAGTAAAACTTTACACAGTTAGTTTATGTAAAGGAGTGCAGAATGGTGATATTTTGATAAAATAATGCATAAAAATACAGTATATTAATAAATTAAACATAGTCCCATCACCATAAGTTTGACATTACGTGACCCTTTTATATAACACGTTGCTATAACAACGCGTGTTACTCGCGTGAAACTGTTCTTTGGTTTATATATTTTTTCTTTTAGGTCGTATTAACAAATGAAATGACAACCAGAATCGGTTTATCTTCCGGTTCCATAGTAGGTTCACTCGGTGACGCTTGGGCTCATCGTAGTAATAAACGGCTGTTGATAACCGCACTTAAACCTTTGGAGAACATTCGGTTAGCTTTGATGTTGAAGAGTAATAATGGTCCCGAATCTGTTTGCAAGTTTCAGGTGAATGAGATTTATATATATATTAAATTAGCTTCACGCTGTATTCCGCACACAGCAGGGTAGGCAAAGGGAAGCTAGTGTTAAGACACTCCGTTCCTCACATTCCGTCGAATTCTGGAGGCACTGCGTGCCGAGTGGCGGAACTCAACGCCGCCCTTAAAATAACAACAATTTTAATAAATACTTCTCTTTCTTGAGTGGGGATCGAACCCACAACCAGTCGCATTTACAGTAACACTCGTTACTTTAAATGCGACTATCGAGCCCGCTCGTGGTTGGCCTGGCTATTTATTAACTGTTTAATTATTAAAGATAAGCCTGCCGCCTCATTATTTCTTTTTTTAGCGGGGCCTACTTCGTCTACACAGGGTCCCTGTGCCTACACAGGGACCCTGGTAACCTAGTGCTAAGACACTTCCTTTCCCTTTGAGAGGCGAAACTCAATGCCGTGTTTTGACTACCAGAGGGCAATGCCTTAGGCAGGAAATTACAGCGATTCACCCAGGACGGAATCCAATCACGACCATTGCGTTCGCAGTCACGCTTTGTGCCACTGGACTACGATCCATGCTAATTTATAATTAGATCTTACATGTATTTAATAATAAATAAGATTAAAGCCAACACATTGATTTTCATAATATTGATATGTGAAATTTAAAACAGCTATTTTAATGAACTTTTGACTTACAGCTACAAATATATCCTTATTTATGTTTTGTGCGGTTTAAATTAATTACCATAAATTATAATTGACTTTTAGCTCTTGTTATTTATGTAGAATAATCAAACTTGGTTTCCAGATAACGCAGGAGGGTATACGGGATATTAATTAAAAACCGTTAGAACATACATAGTTTTATTAATAATGTATTCAATTATATATAATAAATACATCGTAAACAAAACTCAGCACCAATAAATATCTCATTTTCACAAAAATATGAAGCTTTTATTTCTAAAACATTCAACAGTATATAAAAGGCAGTTTCTCGGAACTTAGCATTGCAAGTGCAAAATATTATATTTGTAGTCTTATTATGCATTTTTCTTAGGAAACAAGAGTGAGTAAGACCCTCTTGTAATCGCCTTTCGTATCATCCTGCAAAATATTACATTTATATCTGTTATAGCATCTCGTCTCTATGTAACATGCATTACTTAAATATATTTGTAGAAAAATAATTTATATGCAAAAAAAATATATAGTTTATTTTGCAGGATTAAGCGCTTAGTGTGACTAGCACATTCCTGAAGTCACCGTCTAGGTCTTCCTGTAAAGATATCGAAAACCAACACTGTAGGTAGCAAAACAATAAAAAAAACATAAACAGTAACTGGCCCATAATTTCTATTGATACGAGTAGATCACACCGCGTGCAAATTTAATATATTATTATATAGCATGAGATTACATATAACACAAATTGTTTTTAAACTTAAAATAAACGTTTTTAAAATGCATTAAGTAAATTGTACCAATAATTATATTAGGTACTATCGAATATTAGTACACCACAGGCTATGTATTGTAGTGGCGCCATTTTGTCTTTATTTAATCTGTATCCTTAGTAAGACATTGTAGATAGGAGGTGACCGAGTGAACCTTCTATCTCCTCCTGAAAAATGGCAATAACTACTTGTAAAAAGCATTCACACTCTACATTAGCGATTATGAATAATAAATTAATCGATTATAATCGATTTTTTTATCGATTTTAGTTGTAATATTATTCATAATCGCTCGTTTGCTCTCACTGGGTCCAGGCACCATGCGTTCACATCAAAAAGCAGTTAGCTACAGTGCAAAGAAAGTTACATGACAATGATTTAATTAAAAATAAGCAAAATATACAGATCTTTTTGGAAACAAAATATACACCCGACATGGATAACCTAAGGTATGGCACTGAAGACAAAAAAATTAACTATTTCATTTTTATTTCCTTTTTTTGTTACAAATTAGGCGTGTCGATAAGCACTTACAATTATTTAGATTGTGACATTAAATGGCAAAAACGTGCAAATATTTGCACGTACTTAAATTTTAATTTGTAACTCTTTACTTTTTTTGACTTTTAATAATAATTTGTGACGATAATACAGAATATAAAACATCATATTTTGTATTCAGTGTTTGTACCCCTAAACTTAAAAACCTATCAATTGACGAAAAGAATTAAAAAAAAATCTTAGACGATCATTCGTTGTTCTCAGTGACGGCCATATTTATTCAACAAGTGTGAGTAAAGCCTTCTTGTAATCCCCGGAAGTGTCGCCCTGTAATCAAAATATTTTAACTATTCTGAACTATGAACTACTATGTTTATTATTCTTTTAAACATACAATAAATATTATACACAACATATTAACGACAATCTTGGGACTTTTGATATAAACCCTTGTGTACACATAAAACAAAAACTATACAATAAAAATTAGAACCCAAATTTAAAACAATGAATATGAATACGTTTTAATTAAGTACATAATAATGATAATGTATACATTAGTTAGGACCTAAAAAAAACCATTTACAATAAAATTAAAAAATCAAACATAAATAGATCTGTATATGTGTTTTCAAACAGTAATGGCGGATGTCATGAGCAGAAATAGAATAGATTTTTTAAATTGCAATTAAACGTGTTCAATAATTCTCATGCTGATTATAGAAGCTGTTATTTAAATATACATTTTACTGTTATTTTTTTTCATATCATAGAAAGTATGGGTCGGCATCTTAAAATTAATTTATTTACTTAAAATACATACATATATATTAATTAGGTTTTCCATGCGATTATTCAAAATGATTTATAATTATATATTAGTTTACTATTTTAATGAAACTATGATTAAACTGTTTTTTTTTTAGCCAAGTGCATTTTTTGTGTTGCTACTTTCTATTGATAACATTAAATTGATGTTAATTTAAAAAGCCAATGAACAAGCAACGCTGATTACTTTTTATTTACGTTATATTGAATTTTCTGCTCAACAGTGATGTTTTTCAATGGAAATAAAAAGGGGGTAACAGCAAAACATCCTATACATTTTTTGCTTTTTTCTTTATATTATAAAAAAAATATTCAATAATTTCAAGCAAATTTAATAAGTCGATATTACCATTTCAAATGAGCAACTAATTCATAAAATGATAGCCCATAGAATTTTAACAATAAATACCATGGATGTGCCCCCATTTAGTTAAGTGATTGCAAATATAAGGCACAAAATACTTACAGCGATCCAGTCTTCTAGGGGTTTCCCGTATTTGTCCAAGAAAGCTTGTTTAATATCTCCCAAGTCGATCTCGGAACGACTGACTACGATTCTGATAAGGGTCTTATCATTGGTTCCCAAACCTTTCATTGAATAGTAGAGGCGCTCAGCGAAGAAGCCAACTTTGCTCTTTACGCATTTTACTAATGAAAAAAATTGTATAATTTATTTAATTTTTATTTTCTTTTACTTATTGTAGAGGCCAGTCGTGGCGCAGGGGCACAAAGTGAGACTGTAAATCGACTGGTTGTGGGTTCGTTCCCCACTCGAGGAGATGAAATATTAACTTAAATTTATATTTCCATTTCTTCGCT
>DWAO01000307.1:0-27962 GCA_018230605.1 Heliconius congener
AGTATTTATCTTTCCTAAGTGTGGATTAACACTTTAAAAATGTTTAAAAAAAAAAGTACAATAATCAAAATTAATTTTGTAATTGTTGTTAATACTCAACAGTAAATTATTGAAAAAAATCACAATAATGAAGAAAAAAAAGATTATAAGTATTAATTAAGGTATAAAAAATAATTACCACTTTCCATATCAATCCTTAGGCCATGTTTAATTAAGTTTTCTGATTTATGCTGCATATGGTACACTACACTACAATGTTCATTTGCAATATAAGATTGGACTTCCACTCCGGTTAGCATTGATAATAATTCTATATTTCGTTCTAAGCTTTTCACAGAGTTACCAAGTATGATTTTCTAAAAAGTAAGTAAAATCATTACAAACGTGTAATAATATTTATAATATGATAGATTACATGTAAACAATATTTTAACTATGTAAAGTCTATTATTTCAAAATATTGTAATATTCTAACGATAATATTTAATACCTGTGGTCTAATAAACGAGTCGTCTTTCTTTTTAGGTTGAGATGGTTTCTTTCTATAACTATTTCTTTGAAACTGGAATAGTTCGTTTTGTTTGTCTCTCAATTTTTGTTCTAATAGTTGTACTTCTTCATGTAGTTCTATACTATCGTCAGGCAACTTTGCAGCTATACAAAAATTTAAATTATAAATTACCATAATATGGTTAATTTTTAATAAATATATAATACTTAATTAAAAACGTACGATCGCAGGCTTTGTAATATAAGATACATTAAAACTTACCACCTTTACGAAATATTTTAGTAATTTTTAACTGCTTCTTATTATTTGTCATATTGTGTAAAAGTTTTTGTTTTCAATTATTTATTTTTTTCGATTACGAACTGAACACATATACACAGAACACATATACCCAAAGGGCACATATAACATACTAAATTTGAATTTCAACTGTTATTTACAATTCACAAATGACAGATTCAGTGTTGCCAGTTTTTTTTATACACCATGTATTATGAAAAAATATTTTTATCGTAAGTCATTGCAAGACCCACACTCAGAGATGTCAATTCACGTTTTATTAATATAAAATTATTTTTTTCTTCGATTTGGCTTTATTGCTGTTGACATGGTAAATAAATAATTTTAAAAATGTTTAAAAATATTTAAAAAATAGTATTTTCTCTTGTCAAACGATAATTATCTTTGGGTAGCGGAAATTAGTAAAAATCTCCCTACAGAGATGCTGACAACATAAATAAATTGTAACAATCGTATAAGAATTTCGTTGTAGCTTGATGAGAACGTATGGCTTAGTTGGTCAGAGTGCTTGGATGGTCTCTAAAGAGGCGCAGGTTCAAATCCCGCTGGGTTCAATTTTTTATACGTTTCCTTAATAAGTTACTTAACTAAACTGAGCTTCACGCTGTATCCCTAACGGGGTAGCCTGTCGGAGCGCCAAACTCTACGGTCTCTGCATAATTATTTCGCCTCGTCCATTGTCACCAACCTCTTCGTACATGCCCTCCAGGGGGTCCTCATTCTTTATACGTATTTTTGAAGGTCAATCGAGGTCTCCCCCTACCTCTATTTCTCTTACCGCTCCATTTCTTTAAGGTTTTTGCTATTCATTTATCATTCAGTTTTTCGACTTGCCTAAACGAGCACATTCTTCTTCATTCTCATCGTGACGTGCTCGCTAGGACCCTAGTGCTACGAAGAGATCGCATCTCCACAGCATTTATCTTTCTTTCATTCTCTTCTGTAATACCCACGTTTCGCTGCCGTATAACAAAATCGGTACCAACACTGCATTGTGTACGGCCAAACGTGCAGCTGTGCTGACGTTTTGCCTATTCAGATAAGGCGCCGTTAACCGTGAGCAAAACGAACGAACAATCTTCACTCCCTGCTGAACATACTTCCTAAATATACTCATAAAAATATACTCTATTCAATAGTTCTAATATCTTACCATTTACACCTGCCCTTTCTTTCAAATATCAGAACCTTTGTCTTACTCGCATTCAGGTTCAGATCATTATTTTATCATCCTTCTGTCAGAGTGGTGCTAACACCTGCATCTCGCATTCTCAGATACAAATTGAACAACCAAGCTGACATGACGCAACCTTGTTTGAGACCCGATCGGATGTCAAACCAAGGCGACATGCCAAGCTCCTACTCGCGCATAGGCTGAGTGATGAAAAGGTAAAAAAAAATATAATAAAAATAAAACACTTTAGTGATATAATATATTTTAATTAATAATAAAAATATATTTAATATAATAAAAAATAATCCACTCTTATTTAAAATGCTTATTAATATGTATATAAAAATTCACCGAATATTTATAGACCAAGTAATTTAGTATCTTGTTCAGATAATCTTCCTTCATTTAGTCGTATTTTTAACCTGAAATAAAGAAAAATAAACAAAATTACATTATAACTAACACATTTTTTTCCCTTTATTTTTTATTGAAAAAGGACAAGGCAAACGAGCGTCCGGGTCACCTGATGGTGACTACCGCCACCCACGACCCCGTGCAGCACCAGAGGAGCTACAGGCGCGTTGCCGGCTGTATGTTGCATCCCGCACATAGTAAAGCGCAAGAGCACAAGTGTGCGACTGTAAGCGACAGGTCGTGGGTTCGATTCCCACACAACGAAATGAAATATACAGGTTGAAATGTCAGCGGTCCCTTCCCGGGTGCAGCATATAGGGAAAATATTTCAAATCCATACCTAAAAAAGATTCGTCCAGTTTGGACGTTAGGATTTGTTTTCATTTCTTGATTTTTATGCATCTGTATTACGTGTGACGCAGTTACATTCGTAGCTAGCTATCTACAATTTCTACTGTAAAAATACTACTAAGCGTTGCCGCTCTGCCACTTTTTATTCTCAAAAAACATACTAGAACGAGAAAGTAATATCTCTCGTTCTATTATACCTACGACCCGATGTCGTGAATGAGACGTATGGTGTTGTGTGTGTGCGTTATTCTTTGCAAATGGCGTTTTTTTACAACGATAATTTTATCACTTATTTTGTTTAAACAAAATACTTTTTCATTTTTGGCAAAATATTTTTTGTTTTAATTGTATTAGGATTTTATAGAGCAGTTAAAACTGCGTTTTCATTTAATGTGGTGATAACAAAAACACTTTATATTAAACATTTAATTTCCTCTTTTTTGGTAATGAAATAAAGGCACGGTGTTGAGTTACGCAACTCGACACGTAATGCCTCCATAATTTGGCGGAAAGTGTGGAACGGAAGTGACTTAAGGAGAGAGGAGTGTCTAAGCACTAGGCTCCCATGTCCTCTCTGTCTACTCTGCTACGTGCAAGATACAGCCTGAAGCTAAAAAAAGACTGAAGAAAATTAATTAATTTTAAAAAGAAAATTATATTTACATTTCTTCATTATGATTTACGGACCACAACTCGGGCATATACTTAGGATTCATTGAGTTTAAAAAGTGTTGTCGCCACATTTCTTCTAATTTGAGAAGATTTTTATTTTCAAGGTAATATTCAACCACCTTTTGACCATGTGGCTCATAGTCTGTGTTCTCGAATCTAAAACAAAAAAATGTATATAAAAATGTTATTATAGATTAATAAATCTTATCTTAATTTTGCTTAACTTCTGTATATACCTCTTAAAGACATAAGACAAAGATATATATAATATAAAACAAAATTTAATATACATTTAAAATAAATGTATCTCAATCAAATAACTAACCCTATTTGTATATTGGCTGCTTCCTCCAACAGCTCCTCGGTGATCTCATCAAACTGTGGATAATGTTGTAGAATTATATTCTCAAGTTCCTTTCTACGAGGTTCTGGTAAAATGTGCTTTCTAGATTGATATAGAAGTGCTCTTGCTGCTTTACGGATTTTTCTAAAGAGGAAAAAAATATCTTTAAATTACATATAAATAAATAAATCAGCTTCACGCTGTATCCCGCAGGCAGCAGGGTAGGCAGACGGAACCTAGTGTTAAGACACTCCGTTCTCCACTTTTCTGGAGGCATTGCGTGTTGAGTGGGGGAACTCCATATCGCGCTTTGCCCCGACACCAAAGTAAAGAAATGGAAATATAAATTTAAATAATTTTTTCATCTCCTCGAGTGGGGATCGAACCCACAACCAGTCGTAGTAGGAGTTGAAGTCACACTTTGTGCCCCTGCGCTACGACTACCCTCATTAAATGACATAAGCTATAAATTTTTTTACAATAATTGAATATACAGCAATATCTTTTTATTTGCATACTACAGCGTGCGACTGTAATCTGGGAAGAAAAATATTTATTTAATTTTTTTTCCTGGTTTTGGGAACAAAGCAGCACGAGGCGTAGAGTCCCACCACTAAACATGCAACGCTTCAAGAATTTGGTGGAAAATGTGTTAATGGGAACAAAGTGTAACTCAACACTGGGTTCCCAGGTGTCTACCCGACTCTGGGATACAACGGGATGCTAAAATAAATATGAGTACTCAGTATAATAAATAATGTGAATGGAAATAAAACCAAGTAATTGTCAATGATTCGGCATAGATTTATATTTATATATTTCTTTATTAACCTTGCATGGTTTACTACTTTTTTGCATCGATGTTGCTATGGCCTCCATCAAATAACAATTTGTTTTGTTAGAGGTTGAAGTTATATTTAGGTATATTAGAATCAATGATTTGCAATTTTAACAGTGTTTTTTATAATTTTCAACTGAGTAATTGATATTAAGAATTGCTAAAAGTAATTAAAATATATTTTAAAGTGAGACAACAGCGGCATAAGTGAGGTAGAGACAGTCAACAAAAGAGTGAGCGAGATAAAGCTGCAAAAATGAGACAGAGACAGTGGCGGGAGTAAATGAGACAGAGACAGTGGAATGAGTAAATGAGTCAAAGACAGCAAGAAGAGTGAGCGAAACAGTGGCATGAGTAAATGAGACAGAGACAGCAAGAAGAGTGAGCGAGACAGAGAAAGCTGCAAAGGTGACTAGGAGTAAGTGAGACAGAGAGAGCAGCAAGAATGAGGGAGTCAGAGCCATCAACACACCTGCAGTCCGCGTCCTCCACATACTCGCAGTAGTCGCGCGACGGCTGCGGCGCGGAGCAGTCGCGTGCGAGGCGCTCGCGCACCACCTGGTCCAGTATGTTGCTGCGCTGGTGACACGCCACGCATAGAAGTACTACATCGTGGGATGAGTGATCTTTCATTACTTCTGCAGGCAAATAATATATATATATATATATATATCAAGATTACGGTAAACTGGTCAATGGTGAAATTGAATTGATGTTTAAAAATATTAATTTCACAAATTTATTTATTTATTGATTACCATACACCAACCTGGAAAAAGTTTTCTATACTCTCTAGGGACTACATTCTTCCGTATGTAGGAGTCATTAGCGCCACACACCACACATTTATTTTCCTTTGTCAGTTGGTAGTACCGTCCCACGTCGCCTACAGAACGGCCCGCAGGCTCAAACCTGAGTCGGACGGTTAAAGGATCCTCACTCACTATGTCTGCTAGTTCTTTTTCAACATACCTAAGGGCAAATCAGAAATAATCATAGAATAAAATTTTATAAGAAATAACTTGTGGGATGATAAATCAATAATGGACTGTTCTTCCCTTTCTTTGCATTCAGGGCTGTGTATAAATAAAATAATTATAATCGGTATCTGTTTAATAAATTACTTTACTTTACATAAGAAAAAAAACGTAGAATTCAGATAGTTTAAAGTCGTTTAGAAATTGTAAAATAAAAAAAATAATATTCATAATAATATAATATGCTGTAATCAATATAAATGCATTTTCATTTGAGGCCATTCATGTTTACAGCAGATCAACATGGAATCCAGCGTTACCACTAGATTCACGCGACATTTAAATGCACTTTTGTAACATTTATTGATGAAAAAATATTATTTAAATAATGGTGTATTAGGACCAAATTGATATTGTTTTTGAAAAATAGATTTTTTTCAGCTTCACGCTGTATTCAGCTTCACACAGCAGGATATGCAAAGGCCATCTAGTGTTAAGACATTTCGTTCCCCACTTTCCGTCGAGTTCTGGCGGCATTGCGTTTTGATTGCCGGAACGGCCACGCTTTGCCTCGAAACCAGAGCGATGAAATTAAAATATAAATGTTAATAAATATTTCATTTCCTCAAGTGGGGATTGAACCCACAACCAGTGGATTTTACAGTCACGCTTTGTGCCCTTGCGCCACGACTGGCCTCTAAAAATAGATGTAATATACCATTAAAACAATTAAAAAATAAATACCATATAGCTTTCTTATTGTCACAAGTACATAATACTTCTCCATCTGGGGCTTGCAAAAAGCAGTTGTGGTATAATGGTTTCGACCGAGTCACTGGTTGAAACTTCTTTCCTATAACCACATCTTTATTTACTTTTGCATCCTTTTGTTTATATCTGGAAACAGAATAAATATTGATTTAATAGTTCAGATTTTTTTAAACTACTTGAGAAAATAGGAAATATTTAATATTTTAATTTTCCCATTTTAGTAATGAGGTGAACCAGATTCCTAGGTTCGTTCTGTATACCCTGCTAAATGTGGGATACACAAAAAAAACTAAAAAAAGGAGCAAAAAAAAGTTCTTTAATATGGCTAGAAGTATGTCTACTTATATACTTTAATTATTTTATATTATTAAGAATCTTAAGAGACAAGTTTTTAAAGGATCTTATGGAGAGGTATTTCATATGTACAGCAAATAATTATTATGAATTGACATCAAAATGTATACAATACAAGAAAATATTAAAATTTAAATATATTTCTGGTTTCATTAGGCAAAATATATCATTTGTAAACCCAATATTGGTTATCTGTTAAAATGATAAGAGAGAATATACAAATTATCTTGAAACTCCACTTTTTCTATCTACCAAGAAAAACAAAACTTACTCATGATATTTATCTTTTTTAACAGTTTTAGTTTTAAAGCAAATATCTGTATACTGCCAGCACAGACTGTTTAAATTTTCCCATTGACCATTTTCTTTGATAATCCATTTCCAAAATGGAGTCCTTTGTTTATGATAGTAATTGATTAACTTTACAAAAATCTTTATTGCCACATGAGCGTCAGCTGCTGCATATTTGATTTGCCTGTCTGTTAGTTCTTCGGCCTCCCAATTACTGCAGCGAATCTTTGTATAAGAAAATAACTTAGTTCTTTTAATATATATTTTTTTGTCAGTGTGTGCTTTTCTGCTTTTAATTTTACTTTAATTTCTATTTAGTTTTGTAAGAAATAATTAAATGGCAGTTACATTCAAGCAGTAATCAGAGAAAGCAGAAAATTTATAAAAAAATATTAATGAAAATATTTTAAACCAACTCCTAATTCAAGAATTGAATTTCTTAAGGCAACGAATTGTAAAACACTCCATTCTCTGCTTTCTCAACAAATTCGAGACTTTGCATATTCAATGGCTGAATCCCATGCCACATTCTGTTCTACCAGAGCAAGGAAATGAAAATAATGTAATAATAACATTTTCCTTATGTAAGGATTAAGCTCGTAACTATCGCATTTATTTTTAAACATCGTTAAAGTATTGTTTTGGAACAATGTTATTTTTATACGCTTGTTATGCTTGGGCATAACAAGCGTATAAAAACAGGAGGCATGGGTTCAATCCCGCTATGTTCAAATTTTTATACGTTTTCTAAATAAGTATATCACATTTATATTTAGACATACCATGATGCCACAACAATATTTATTAAAAAATTAATTACCTACAAGGCCAGTTATAGCGCAGAGGCACTTGCTTGTAAGCATGACAGGTTGTGGGTTCTCGAAGAAATTAAATATTTAATACTTTCATTTCTTTGCACTGTTGTTGAGGCAAAGCACATCATCGGGTTCACCAGTCAAAACCCAATGCCTCCTAAATTTGGTGGAAGATGTGGAAAGTAGTGTCTGAACACTATGTTCCCTCTGCTTACTTTGCTGTGTGTGGGATACAGAATGAAGCTCAAGAAGAAAAAGAAAACAAATTACCCTCCAGCTTTTATCCAGAATAATGCCAAGCAAAGATTTTGACATTGCAGCAAGGCCCCCAGCATCAAGACCACATAATATGGCAATATGCCTTACATCTAAAGTACCCTTTAAATGTATATCATAATCAAGTGCTAAATACTTAGCATCATCTGCTGGAGCCACACCTACTTTGTAAATAGCTTCATCTTGTAGAAGATCCTGCAATTACAAAATAAATATTTATTATAACAAATGTAAGATGGCTTAAGCTAGTATACTTATCTTAATTTTTATTTATATTTGAAATAAATACTGTGAGGCCACTTGGCCAATACATATTTTATTAATAAGCATATACTTCAAGAATGATTCTAGCAATAGATATTTTCATTCTATTCATTTTCAGTGGGGGTTGAACCCACAACCAGTTACAGTCACATTCTGTGCCTCTGTACCACAACTGACCTCAATTACTCAAAAATTACTATTAATATTATATAAATTAGTAATCACTTAAAAATTATAAGTAGTGCTAATAAATATACCTTTAAGCACTGAGGAATAGATTTTATTTGACAAAGTCTAAATAATCCACAATATCCATCAAAAGTAGACAATTGTACAAGTGCTACAGGAGATCTTTTTCCATTAATTGTTACCCATTCACAGTCAAAACCTATTGCATGATATTCAGCACAGCGACTAAAATATGAAAAAATACACACATTTGTCTAAAAATAATAATTGTCGATGTTGGTTGGCTTAATAAGCTTACTCTCTACAATTGGGGCAAAATAAGATATATACCATTTAACACTGCAGCTTTCTTTTTTTTGCACTGATAAACCTATGGTGCAATGTTAACATATTCAGCATAAATTATTTAAACATTGTATAATTTTTTTAAACTATATGTCAATATTTTTATTGACTTCATTCAATAGGATTTTTTTTAACTATGTTTTACATAAGGATAATTGTCCTAATACATCAATTACTTACGTTCTTAGAAAATTTATGGTGCAATAAAGAGACATAAAAGTAATAAATATATTACAAATACCTGCGTAAATTAGAAACAACTTTCTCACATTCTTCTTCTGATGTTATAATTTTAATTGATAGATCCAGTACATCTGCTGCGTTTCTTTCTTTTCTTGTTTTTTTAAGAACCAAGTATGTAATTCCGGCACAACCAAGTGCAACAGCAGACGTTAATCCAATTTTTAATTTAGTAGAGGTTTCCATTTTACACAAATTGATTGCTTTTTAATTATTTTAATAGTTTTTATTCATAGTACCTATTAACAAATATATATTAAATTTCAAATTGATAAACATAACCATACCGCCATTCGCAATCACAGAACACATATACCCAAATTGTTCGCAATCGTCAACTATGTTACCACAGGATGACAGAACACAATACAAATATACCCAAAGTGATAATACTCTGTGGATAATACAACAGAAACAAACGCAGTAATTTCACTTATCAAACTAAAATAACAAAATATAGGTTATAATATGGCTTGCGCATTTACCTCAGCTTACTAAGCTCCATACGTGATTTAATTTTGGGATATTGGAAATTATTTACTAGTTAATAAAAAGTATAATTTTAAGGAGACGTTTTTACATAACCTAAAATATTTTAATTAAGTGTTCAGTGAAGTTTAAATTATGTGAAGAATAATATACATTTGACGAAATTTACATAACTGGACAAAAGTAAAACATAAAAAGCTATTATATAATAATCCATATAATAAATATTATAATAAGCTAATGAGATTTTCTTTAAATTGGATTAAATAAATGATTTGATAACTCTGTAATAAATACAGAAAACATTTTCAGTATAATTATTAATTATCACAATACTTTTTGTGATAATTAATAATTATACTGAAAATGTTTGGATATATATAGAATAGAATAATGGATATATGTATTCTGTGCCCTTTGAGTATATGTGTTCTGTAATTCTGTGAAAAAAAACTGTCAACTAGAATTTGTATTAGCTGTTTTTGTAGTTATATTTTATGACTGTCAAATAATCTGTTAAATTACTTTTAACCTTAATAATATCAATAAATATTCATTTATTAATGCATTAAGTTTATTGTTTTTATAATGGCAAGGGATCGAAGTACAGAACGACGTAGATCTCGATCCCGTGAACGTCGTGACCGAGATCGAAATGACGATCGCGAAACACACAGGGACAGAGTTAAGCGTCGCGAGCGATCAAGAAGTCCCCGGAAAGAACGCGAAAGATCGCGAAGTCCAAGCAGAAAAGAGAGGGACCAACGTTCCCGTAGTCCCAGGAAGGAGAGGGAACGTTCTAAGAGCCCGCAAAAAAAAGATCGCGGACGCTCCAGAAGTCCTAAAAAACGAGACGGTAAAGAACGTCGCACTGATGACAAAGATAAAAATAAAAACAATAAAAAAGATGATGAATCCAAACAAGAAGATGAAGAAACTAAAATGGAAGAAGATCAACCTAAGCCAGTCAAAAGAGAACCACTGTCTTTGGAAGAATTATTGGCTAAAAAGAAAGCTGAAGAAGAGGCTAGGAGTAAGCCAGTTTTCTTAACAAAGGAACAAAGAGCAGCACTTGCTTTGGAAAAGCGTCGTGAACAAGTTGAGGCTATGCGAGCTAATATTGAACGACCTCCTGTTACTACTATTGATTTAACTGGGCCATCCAAAAGAGAGGATGAAAAAAAGTATCGTGAGGAGAGAGATAGGGAGAGAGACCGTGAAAGAGAGAAGGAAAGAGAACGTAAATACGAAGAGAGGAAGTCTGCAAATGATCGCAACAGAGATGACAAGAAAGAGAAAAATGAAGAGTATAATAAAAATAAGGATAAAGAAAGAGAGGAAGAAGCAATTAAAGCTCGTTATTTAGGTATTGTTAAGAAAAAACGTAGAGTGAGACGACTAAATGATAGAAAATTTGTCTTTGACTGGGATGCTTCTGAGGACACTTCAAATGATTACAATGCTTTATACAAAGAAAGACATCAAGTTCAATTCTTTGGTAGAGGTCACATTGCTGGTATTGATATTAAATCACAAAAGAAAGATTACAGCAAGTTTTATGGGAATCTCTTGGAGAAACGAAGAACAGAGTTAGAGAAGGAACAAGAAAAGTTAAGGCTTAAAAAAGTTAAAAAGAAGGAAGATAAACAAAAATGGGATGATAGGCATTGGTCTGAGAAGGATCAAGATGAAATGACTGAAAGAGACTGGCGAATCTTTAGAGAAGATTATAACATAACAATAAAAGGTGGTAAAATACCAAATCCTATTCGGTCATGGAAGGAAGCCAGCTTTCATCAAGATATAATGGAAATAATAAATAAAGTTGGATATAAAAGTCCTACACCTATACAAAGGCAAGCTATTCCCATTGGACTACAAAATCGAGATATCATAGGTGTTGCCGAAACTGGTTCTGGTAAGACCTTAGCCTTTCTTATTCCTTTATTAACATGGATTCAGTCATTGCCGAAAAGTGAACGTATGGAAGATGCGGACCAAGGCCCATATGCTATTATATTAGCTCCTACTCGTGAGTTGGCTCAACAAATAGAAGAGGAAACCAACAAATTTGGTATACCTTTGGGTATAACTTCAGTAGTAGTAGTGGGAGGTTTGTCGAGGGAAGAGCAAGGATTTAAGCTTCGATTGGGTTGTGAAATTGTAATTGCGACACCTGGTCGTCTTATTGACGTATTGGAAAATAGATATTTAGTTCTTAACCGCTGCACATATGTTGTCCTTGATGAAGCCGACCGTATGATAGACATGGGTTTCGAGCCTGATGTGCAGAAAATTCTAGAATACATGCCTGTGTCTAATATCAAGCCAGATACAGATGCAGCAGAGGATGCTTCAGTTTTACTTGCAAATTATAATTCAAAGAAAAAGTACAGACAAACTGTGATGTTCACAGCTACTATGCCACCGGCTGTGGAAAGGTTAGCTCGAAGTTATTTACGTCGACCAGCGATCGTTTACATAGGATCCGTGGGTAAGCCAGTCGACAGGACTGAACAAATTGTATACATGATAAGCGAGAATGAGAAACGAAGGAAGCTTACAGAAATATTACAACGCAACGTTGAACCGCCGATTATTATATTCGTCAATCAGAAGAAAGGAGCCGACGTCCTAGCGAAAGGTTTGGAGAAACTTAGTTTTAACGCGTGTACTCTCCACGGTGGAAAAGGCCAGGAACAGCGTGACTTTGCTCTGGCTTCGCTTAAGAATGGCTCTAAAGATATACTCGTGGCGACTGATGTCGCTGGTCGTGGTATCGACATCAAAGACGTTAGTATGGTCATCAATTATGATATGGCGAAGACAATTGAAGATTACACACACAGAATTGGTCGTACCGGTCGTGCTGGCAAGACCGGTAAAGCCGTGTCATTTGTTACTAAAGAGGACTCTGCTATTTATTACGATCTAAAACAAGTATTGCTTGCAAGTTCTGTGTCCACATGTCCTCCTGAGCTCATGAATCACCCTGAAGCTCAACACAAACCTGGAACAGTTGTTACAAAAAAGAGAAGAGAGGAAATGATTTTTGCTTAAAAATAATATATTTAGTACTGATGTAAAATGAAACATTTTATTCATTTAAATTTTTTTATTAACTTCATTGTGGTAGAATATGTAACACTGCAAGTATAATAAATATTGATTCCTAAAACTTCTTATTTATGTTGTTTCATGCTGAAACAAGATATTGGCAAAATATATTGTTAATATCAACAAAATATTTAAAATTTTTGAGTATATTACAAGTTTTTAATTATTTAGCAGTTTTTAAGAAACATAAGTAAGAGCTACATGTACATAATATGAATTGGGAAATTTTAACATTTATTATTTAAAAATCACGATCATAATTTTAAATTTAAAGTCAAATTAAATCTAAATTAACTTTTAATATGGATAAAAAAATTTTAGGAAACATCAATGCTTACCCACTTATTGGTCTACTTCTTCTTCATAACCTGTAAAACATTTATAAATTATTGATGATTGACGTACATATGTAGGTATATTCAGTATAAAAGTAGGATTGTACATTATTGGATGTGCTTATTGAAGCACTGTCAAAACACAGCAAGCACAAAAAAATTGTCATACATTCTTTAAATTATTTGCCTGTATATGGGTCCGTTCAAGTATCACGTAAGCACTGTAAGGGAGCGGGCGGGTGTTGGGTTTGCTTAATTTTGATGACAGGGGTTGGGGTTTATTAAAATAAACCACGAAACACGTGTTCAATTAAATAATTTTAAGAGGATTGCTTATTTTTGATGACATATGGGCGCTGGGTGTCAATAATTGCAAAGAAACTGCTTACGTAATACTTGAAAAGCCCCTATATATATAATTGATGTTTAACCAATTTAAGAAGCAGCAAGGTTTATATATTTCATCAAAAGAAGTAATTTGTGAATTTTAATTTAAAATGGTTCATGCAGAAACTTGTCATGCTTTATAGTTAAAAACACTTATAAAAAGTTTACTTTGTGTTAATATAAATTATATTAAATAGATACAATATAAGCATTCACAATTAGTAAATCAGCACATACACTAAAAGTAAAAACATGCACATAGCTTTTTGTTATTATTATTAGCTTTATAAAAACCAACAGAGAATACAGTGTTGCCACAATTAAAAAACAAGCAAAACAAGTGTTTGTTCTTTGGGAAACCAAAATACCTATTTTTTCTGTTCTGATGGTTTTTCATCTTTCGATGGAGGTGGCATTACTGCCTGTTTGACAGATGAAGCCAAGGATGCTGTCAAGTCTACAAACTCAGAGAAGTCTTTCGGAAAAGACAACTCAGGAAATTTAACCTCCAACTGTGGATCGCCGGGTTTAACTATATAAATAAATAAAAAAAACTACTGATTGAATCAATAAATTATTGTTTTAGTATATATTGAATTGTTTGACCTGAATAGAGTTTTTTTAGCTTCACGACATATCTCACACACTCTACTGCTTAGAGGAAACATACTCTTAAAGACATTTCGCTCCTCACTTTCTGCCCTTTTTTTGAGAGCAGCAGACCCCTCGCTACTTTTTGTCTTGTAGTCCAAAGCAAAGAAATGAAATAAATTCAACCTTCGTCCTCATAACATGCCATACATTTCCGACATTTATATATAAAAATAAATAATAATATTACCTCCATACAAAAAGTTGTAAGCAATATTTATATATTGCTTAATGAAGCCACCATTATCTTTCATTATTTCTTTAGTTTCTTCAGGGAAGCAAATATATCCCATACCAGTTGTTCCTAGACCAGCATAGAATATTCTCTGTAATATAAAAAGAATATAACACAAAATAAAAATAATGTATAAACCTTAAAAAAAGATCATAAATTCATAGATCAATAAATAATATATTAACTTCTTTTATTTTTATGTATATTATTAATGCACTTGTTACTTCATTTACTTACACAAACTTAAGCAAACAAGTTCACAGTGAATAGTTCTAACACAGGGGCACAAACATGTGACTGAAAACTCATTAGGTTATGGGTTCAATTCTCACTCTGGGTAATGGAATATTTACTATTTTCATTTCTTGCTCTGGAAACAAAGTGTTGAGATCTTAAACTCAATATGCAATGCCTCCAGAATTTGTTGGAAAGTGGGGAAAGGAAGTGTCTTAACACAGTTCCCTCTGGCTACTCTGCTATATGTGGGTATGTGTGGTATACAGTATGAAGCTATAACAAAAAAAATCTTTATATTTTATATACTGCCCATGTACAAGAGTTGCCCACTAGTGAGCTGGTGTACACAATATTATTATATAAAGTTTGAAAACCACTGTGGTGCAATAGGGTAGTATCTGATTGTAACACCATGGTTCAATTCTAACTTGAAATTATTTTTACTTCACTGCTATGGTAAGGTGGACAGCATTCTGTGACTAAATGTGATGTGACATTATATAAAGTATGGACTTTAAAAAAAACTACTAAAAACATTACCCTAATAAAACCTCCTCTAAGACCAAATATGAATCCAGTGAGACCACCCATTGCAACAGCTCCATATCTGGTTTGTTTGTTTTCTTCTTCCCTTAAGTATTGAATAATCCCTATAATAAGAAAGATAATAGACATTGTCCAAAAAATCTTAGTATTTTAAATAATAAATTTCTTTTTATATTACTTTATAAAATTTATCACTTACAGTCACTTCTGTCTCTCACTTCAGAATAATTATCTTGAATTGTATTTTTGACAGATTCTGTGTGAGCCCAGGCAATTTGTACTTCCTCTCTCACTGCTCTTACTGGTGACAGGAGAGCTGATTGTAAATAATTACTCTTTTCTTCATTTGCCTTTGATTGTAAATATCTAAAAAAATAAACAAAATAATACTTAATAAACATTTTTCTTAATATAAATAATGTGTATGTATCTTCGTATGATAGAAAAAAATTATAATTACGTGATTGCCAAAAATATTAAACCAAAATAAGGTTATTTAGTATAATATTATTTATTACATACTCGCCGTAGTCTGCATGAGGCGCTTCATATATTGGTAATTCAGAGACTTTCATAGGTGGCGGTTGTACTGGATCCGTTGACTCTTGTATTGGAGTTGCTGCACTGACGCTTGGTATCAATGATACTAAGCCAGAACCGATTACAACTTTCCGAATCATCTGTAAAATTTCATAATAAAGTAATAACTTCAATGCTGTTAGTGTGTAAACAATATTTTTTTTGTAAACATACCTTTATAATAAGATTATATAGGACTTGGTTACATAAATAATAACAGTTTTCGAATAATTTTCCCCAATCAGCTGCTCAAGTGACATTTACATGACAGTTGATATAACATTATATAATACGCTCGAACACATGCATTTATTTATAAAAATCATTTTATATAATATAGTTTTATATATCATAGTTTGACATATCTGCAGTTTTTATTTCAATATATATATTTTTTGTTTTTGTTTCAATATATATATTTTTTTGTTTATGGCTTACTAGCGTAGGATTGTGATTTTGCAAATAAATATGTTGTATACGGTACGTATGTACTTTTCGAATTAGAAATGTCAATGTCAAATTTACCATAGCTCGGTCGGTATTCTATATCTGTCATTCATTTTCTTTCGACGTCTTTGTCTTGGCAATGTGAAGCTGAGATTTTTGTGAACAATCTAAAAGTGAAAATCAGTTTATAACTCGTGGTTTTTTTTGTTAAAATTAATAAATTATTTTTTAATATTATAATTGATATATTTCATAGTCTGATTAGTACGAATTGTGAAAACACCGCACGCATATTCTGTTGTTTTCCATAAATGGTAATTGTTTAGTGAAATTTTGTTAGTTTAAAATGAGCGGAGTGCGCGCCGGGCGCGTACCTAAGCGCCGAAGAGGGCACCGCGTGAAAACTCGGTCAGGTAAAGGAGGCTCGCATGGTAGTGCTTCGCCGCTGTTTATATTATGGATTTGAAATTGCTTGAGAGGCCAAAATAGATTAGCGCTTGAATGGTACACCACTAATTGGTTTTCTATGAAGTATTATTTGCGGCAACCATTTCACATTTTTTAAATTAGTATTCACATTAATAAATGGAAATTACTCATATTATTCACCTATATTATCATATTCTAATATGGTTTAGTAGATTTACATTTTTATTACTTTCTCACTCCCATGTACAATACAGACAAAATTTGTTTACCAAAACCTCATGTATAATTGATGTTATATCTAAGGTCTGCCCAGTTTTATATTAGCTCTCACAGATGCAAAACATACACTTTGTTATTATTTATAACATACTTTAAAGGTGACATTCTAAACAATTTAGATTTATAAAGAATGAAACAAATAATATAAATTATTGCCCCACTACAAGTATCCATTTGAAAATGTAATTATAAAGGCCATAGCTGGGAGAAAAGCAATGATTGGTTTATAAACAATAACTCCCAATAATAATTTCAGGTTCAATAGATTTAAGATATCACTTTGATATGAGTGTGCTAATAGTGCTTTATCGTGTAATTTGTAGATATACACTTAGAAAACTTTCAAAATTTCTGCATATTATTTAAAAAAAAAAAAAAAATGGTAAAATATATTTTTGTTATATATTTATTTTAAAAATAATCACCAACATTGGTGGAGCTATAAAGGTCATTTTACAAATGTATGGTGTAATTAGAATTATAATTTTATCTTGAAGCAACTGAATACCCATATTACAAAACATTAGATTTCTTGGAGTGATCTGTTTTGTTTTACCAAAACAAAAATGAAGTTGAATTTAGAACATTTAATGGTAGCCAGCAAATAATACTAAAATAAATGAAGACATGTATGGTTGAAGTATATTTGAATTGTGACAAAATAAAAGTCCCATGTTTTGTATAAACAATTTTGAAAGTTAATGATGCCATGTATAATCTTAAATCATTTGAGAAATATAAAAGATATATTATACTTAGAACTTAATTAAAATTTTTACTTTAATACTTTACAAATTGGCACAACTCTTTTCTTTTAAAGGAAATTTAAATATATATTTGCAAATGACTTGATG
Source organism: Heliconius congener (assembly GCA_018230605.1). NCBI lineage: Eukaryota > Metazoa > Arthropoda > Insecta > Lepidoptera > Nymphalidae > Heliconius > Heliconius congener. The sequence continues at coordinate 17,711 of DWAO01000307.1, forward strand.
GGACTGAAAACTAAAAATATTTTTTAATATCAAACAAAAAAAAAATGTTTTGACATTGTATTGGAATCATTAACCTTGATAAAGTAATTTTCTTATAAAATCATATGCGTCTTCAAATATTTATTTAATTCTATAATGCTTTCTCTAAAATATAACAACATATATATTAGGTTTATTACTAACATTAAATTGAATTGATCCAGGACATTAAGGTGCATGACATTGAGTGATGACATAATCCTGACGCATCAAGGTTCACAGCAGAAGATCTTTGGAATGAAATGGTATACAGCCATTATATTTCACAACATATATGTAACATAGCATTTTCATGTCTTATATATGAAATAATACTGAATGTCTAAAAATTATGAAATTGATGTTTTATATATTTTTTTATTTAAAGTTTAGTATATATATTTTTTAATACATTTAGTATTGATTCATGATACATTAAAGTATTTTTTTAATAATCAATGCAAGGATTTATATGATTGGCAATGAAATGCAAAGATAATGATGATGAGCTGGTAGAATCCATTATTTTATTCAATCAATAAAATGAATTATTATTGCTTCGTGCACATTTATTTATGATACATAATACTATAGATACATAAATTGAATTCAAACATCAAAATTTTTATGTACTTATTATATTTAGTTTAAAACTATACAATTTTTTATGATAAATCAACTAACTACAGATAAACTTAATATAAATAAGATGATAAAATATATCTTATTTTGATGTTTGGTCCATCAAAAGAACTAAAGGGCACGCTGTTATTTTACACTTGCATGAAGTTTGGTTTGATCTTTTCGACATTTTCAATGGGATATTTTCCAACACTTCACAACTAACCATAGCTTAGCAATTTATTTTTTAAAATTCTTTCTATACAAAAGCGTTACGTCAATTCCCCATTGCCGCGCCGGCCATTATCTGAGACGTGAAAGGAAACTTAGTTAATGCATTGGAACAGCGACCCATTAGCATAACAATCACAGCATACCCCAGCAATTACGATGCTTACTTGCTTCACCGTCGTCGGTGAGCGCCAGTGAGTTTCCATTTTTCATTTAAATTTAATCTTAATGTATGGAAAATATCGAAACATATTGTTATTGTAAATGTTTTTTTTTTCGTCTTGAATTTTATGCATTTAGCCGACTATACTGAACGTACATATTGTTAAGATTAAGACACTCCTTTTTTAAAAAAAAAAAAAGATATGCTTAGTTTTTCCAGTGACCATACCAGATACTATTTTTGTTGATCTATTACAAACATGTAAATGTCAATGGTGGACGATTGATCTTCGATAAATGGCTCTTTATTAAAAAAATATTTTATTTATGGATATAAATGTTATGCAGTGAGAATATAGATATATGAATCTATAAAATAATAATTAATAGATACTGCGTATGCCCCTACAGAGGTTTTTATTTTGGCTTCACGGTGTATCCCGCATGCAGCACGGTAACTAGAGGGAACCTTGTGGTAAGACACTCGGCTCCCTATTTTCCGCCAAATTATTGGGCGTTGCGTGTTGAGTGGCGAAACTCAACGCAGTGACATTGCCGAAAAATAAAAATATTAAATATTTCATTTCCACAAGTGGGAATCGAACCCACAGCCCCTGCGCTACGATTGGCCTCCGTATACGTATAACTGTAGAGGTATATTATCTATATATTAAGAATTTTTTTGTTAAAATTCCAAAACCTTTTTAAATTTTTGGGCATAACGGGATTTGACCCCGCGCCTTTCTTGGACAACAAGCCAAGGCCTTTTGCTTATTTGGCTTTGTTTATACATATATTTTTGTATTAAAACAACTTTGAAAAGAAATCGATTTTAATAGAAGTGCTATTACCGAAGTTGACGTACAATCATGTCGGTGGGGTGTGACCCCGTGTGGTAAAGAAATATAGCTATTAGTGACTGACCTGAAATACTCGGTGTCGAAATTATTATTTCGCATCGTGACTTTTTTTTTGTATTATTAATGTATCGTATTACATTATATTAATAATATTTTTGACTGTCAACCTAATTTTAATTCATTTCGAATGTTTGACATTGAAAGGTATTATTTTCGTTTCTAATATATAGACGTAGAAAGACAAGGTCGGTGGCATTGCGTCCGCCACAACACTATATTTTTAGATAAACGAAAGTTGGATAGTGAATAGCTTACCTAAATTTTAGTTTTTGTTCGATTTCTTGACTCATTGCGTGTTGTGTGGCGGAACTCAACACCGCTCTTTTCCTCGTTACCAGAGCGAGGGAAACAAAAAATAAAAATTTCATTTTGTCCGAATGGGAATCGAACCTATAACATTAATACAGACTTCCCACATATGTATGCTATTTACAAATATTGTGACGAAGCTTTAAGCAATTAGAAAAGTAATTAGGCAAGTCGCAGAGCTTCTGTTATTGATTTTTTTGTAACAGACCAACTGTTATTTGTAGTACTTGTGTCATCCTTAGTTGAAGTGAGTTTCGAAATTATTACGTGTGACCATTATTTAGTAACCTAATATTTCGCGATCAGCTATTCTATTTCCCATTTTTTGTCGAATTTTTTGAGACGTGGCTTGTTAAGTGGCGGGACTTAACATCGGGCTTTTGCCTTGACGCCAGAATGAACAAATTGAAATATTAATAAATAATAATTCATTCCCTCGAGTGCGATCGAATTCACCAACCGTCGCATTACAATCACACCTTTATGCCCCTGCGCCACGACGGTCTCAATTATATTTCGCGATGTTAATCTATATAATTAATTAATTGTTCACACTCGATGGGTACAAATAGGTCATTTTGGTTATATACATACGTATATGTATAGCTACAGATCGAAGGTCCACCGTCTGTCAGTCCTGACTAGTCAATCCTCGGATCTGACTTGAGGTCTTAGTCAGAGCCCAGACTAATTACGCTTTTCGGCTTGTCTTCTTGTGACTAAAGAAATTTCGTCAAATCTAGAATCAAAGGAACTTGAATTCTTTTAGTTCACTTCTTGAAAACAGATCGACGTTTGATTCAGCCTATCGGTCGCTTCTAGGATTGACTAGGCGAAGCTCACTGGTAATTTTTAACCGACTTCTGTAGGAAAAGGATATTAGGACGTTATCAATTCCACTGTATTTTTTTATGTTTGTTACCTCAGAACTTTTGACTGGGTGAACCGATTTTGACGATTGTTTTTTTTTATTTGAAAGCTGATGCTTCCCGTGTAGTCCCATTTTAACTTGGTCCATTTCTGACTATGGTATCCATGAGAAAATCATATAAGTCTTAAATTTGCATTAAGTATGTGTGTGTGGGCCCAATATCCCGCCAACCGATTACCATGATTATTTTTTTATTGGAAAGAATACTTCACTGGTAGTTTCATGAAAGTTTCTTAAGGTTCCGATTATGGGATCCGGTTGAATTGAAGAAGTCGGTCGCTTTTGTTAAAAATTATAATTGTTATTCCGACGTTTGAAAAAAAAAGTAAATATATACAAATGCCGAAAATGGAATTTAATTCGGGGTCCGCCCGAAGGCTTTGGTCAAACCCAGGATGAACTAGTCATACCGGGAAGAGATCACACATATATCAGTCTTTGACTATAATATTCTATATGTTATACATTTACATGTTATGTATGTAGTACATTATATGTTGTATGGTTATTATATATTTTTATAAACGTGTAACAAACAATAATCCCAATAAGTAATATAACTCTTACAGTTATTAATTCCTATATGGACGCGGTTGGTATCTTTTGTAAAAAGTATAAAGTTTATATTAAATTTTAACGTGTAGTTTAATTATAAAAGCCTAAATTTTAAATATTTCAATGACAAAAGGCTAAATAAATATTTTTTTTACGTGGTATAATATATACATACTTTCAAATTTTTTTACTGGTACTGGCTGTCATAAATAAAGTTAATCTTATTTATTCTATGTTGACGAGCTGAAGGGTATGGAAAATTGTGATCGAACGTATTTACGTTATAGCCACTTTAGTTCACGACTTCGTCTTCGTAAACTTAAAAATTGGGTCACGAGGGAAATGAAAAATGTTTTTTTTTACCACAAAGCTGTAAAAATTTTTGTTTTACATTGCTACTGTATCCCGCATAAAGGAGATAGACAGAGGGGGACCCAGTGTTAGTCATTTTGTTTACCATGCACAGTCGAATATTGCATGGTGAACAAAATGAGACTGCGTGCTGTTCGTTTTATGTTATTTTTCTTTGTTAAAATTATATTGTGTATGCTTAGATTATATTTTTAAAAATGATAAATATACATAAAATTATTTCTAGTGAGGCTAGCTTCAAATAAAAAAAAATCAAAAAAATCACAAAATCAACTTTTGCAAGCTTTATAAAAAGTGCGGCTCTTTTTCATCTGTTTAAATAAGTGCCCTTGTACTTTTGTAAAGGAAACAATGGGTTTGATCCTAACTCGAGGAGATAAAATATTTACTTAAATTTATATTTCCATTTTCTTCGCTGTGGTGACGAGGCAAAGCGCGGCGTTGAGTTCTGCCATTCAACACGCAATGCCTCCAGAATTTGGCAGAAATTGGGGAACAGAGTGTCTTAACACTAGGTTCCCTCCGCCTACCCTGCTTTGTGCGGCATACAGGGTGAAGCTGATTGGATTTTTTGATTCTTCTTTACTAAATAACTTTAGGTGAAGGTTTTAGGTAGCATTATTTTCACATATCCTATCACTCGGCAACACGATTGAGTTATTATATGTACAATCACACATCTTTGAAATCATAGTAGTTACTTTAATGGCACAAATGAAAGTAGAAATACATAATGAGTTGCCACTGCTCTGTTAGTGGTATTCCTAGATAATTATATTTTATGTACCCATTATCTGACTTGTCGTTTTAAATAGAAGATTTTATTATAAAACAATTTTCTTGTATTGTTACAATAATATATATTTAATATAATATAAATATTTACGGCTTCGCATATCAACAATTCGACACCAAGACAAACTTTTAAGCTTTATAAAATTAGTACAGATATATTATCATTGTAATAAAACTTCCAGACATGAGCAAAGAAAATTATGTTTTGACATATTTACTCACATTAATAGATCTCTAAATTTATACATTATATAATTTCTTATACATACCTTTACCTACATATTCTCATATAATTATTTATTAAATACATTCCAGTGCTAAGAATGATGGCAATAATGCAGGACAGGAATAGCGAGGAGGTGCCGCGCGAGTTCCTCGAGACGGGGCGGACGGGGCGCCGCAACGCAATGCCGGACATCCTGCATCCGCAGGGCGCCGAGATGACCACCGCCGACCTGCCGTCGAGGTTGCAACAGCTTGCTACTACAGGTTGGTTTATTAATACAAGAAGTAAAAAAAACGGGCAAGCGCGAGTCTGGCTCGCCCACCGAGGGCTTCGTGCAAAAATTGGAGGTCTCGGGCTTTTCTGAACTTTTCTGGCTTAGCTTAGCCAAAGCCTTTTCATCTGATACTCTCACTTGAACTAGCGGCTTTAATACCAAATTTTGCCACAATGTTAAGGCTATTATTTTGTTTGGATTTAACCACAAATTTATAGGTTTCATGAACTAGTACTAGTTGTGTAAGTGATATATCAGATGAAGGGGCGTGCACATCCAGTACATATTTTATGACGCACTAATTGTACAGAACCCTTGGTGGGCGAGCCCGGCTCGGGCTTATCCCTTTTTTTTTGGTATTTCAACATGCGCGTACATGCGCGTTATAAGACGATTTTTGCCATAGGGAAATATTATACTTAAATACATTCTATCACAATGTAGTAGAGTATCATAAAGGTCAAATATGGTAGGGTTGTCAACGAAATCGTTTGTACCCTTGTGACTAACAAGATAAGCAAAAGGAGTATTATAACGACGATAAAATTTGCTAAGCTGATAGCACTAGCTAGCTGTTGCGTCAAACGGTCGTAGAAAAGAAAAGATAATACTCACGCCTAATATAATAAGCTACGTTGACCGATAACGGGCCTTCTAACTTTTTTGTAATTAAAAAAAATAACAAAATTGAGATCACTAACCTATTACAGTGACGAGCGAAGCCAGTAGTGGTTCGATTCCCAGTCATGAAAATGAAACATTAAATATTTTCATTTCCTCGCTCCGGTAATGAAGCAAAGCGTCTATATAAGTACATATTTGTAAGTGTTGACCGCGAGCTCGTGTAATAATTAAATATTTTCATTTTATTTTCACTTATATATTGTATTTATAAGTAGCATTATTTATTCCAATATAAACGAATGTGATGTAAAATCTTTAATTCAATAGATTAGTTATATAAGTAATGAATTCAAACATATCACAATCAAACGCTACAACAACAACGACGACGACAAAGAAATTACACAATAAATAATTCTAAAATGTGTATTTTTTAAATGTTGAATGTAAAACCTGTGACCATGAATTTACAAATGGACTAATATAAATTTATTTTTTTAAATTGTAGGAAATGTTAAGTAACTCCCAGAATCTATAATTAATTTTTTAAACTGTACTTTTGACGAGGAAGGCAACGATGTCTTTTAATTGGCGCCAAAAAGAATTTGTCAACCATCATATTTTTTTTTATGATTCCCAATTCATTTAAATGCAACCAACCTAACGCTATTCAGCCTTATCTAATTCATAAATATGTAACAAATAAAAAATACCTATACAAAATAAATTAAAAGTGTATTTATACAATTTATATTACGTAAATAGATCTAAGATAAAAAGAATAGATATATCTTTTTTAAGTAGTTAATGTGATAAGTTTGCCGATACGACGTCAACGAATGTTTACGTCTTTATTGATTACGATATTAGCGCTTGTATCAATAGACAAAGTATACAGATAGACATACTAAGCATTGGTCATCTTTATTGATAGACTTTTCTAAATATTATATCAATTTTCGTAGGTAAATGTAGTTCAGCAATATTTTAGATTTTTGTATGTATACAAAATTAGCGTTTTGTGGATTTCTTATTTACTTAGTAACTTAATATATTGTTTAATTAATAAAACCTCAATTCCTGGCTACAAAAATGTAAATTGCATTTTTTTTGGATCAATTTTTTCACCAGATCAGACATATTTCTACAAAAAAAAAATCCTAATACGTTCAGGTATTTTACATATTTTGTTTTCAGTATGACGTATTTTCCATTTTTCATAGCCTTGGTCTCCATGTAACGGTGGATGCGCGTTAACATTATTTATCATCTACCGTACTGTCGTGTGATATCTTGATACCCAAGTTGTAATGCGGTCTTGAAAGCCATTTGACGATATTTATTTAAGACGTAAATAAATTCCAAAATTTTCCTTATAATTCTTAATTACTACTAATATATAGTACTAGTTTTACACTGCGCACGTTGCTACGCCACCAGCTAAAATAGGTTTGAAGGAAAGTTATTACACAAATGTTCAAGCATTTTGAGCCAGTAAAGAACTCAGAAACCTTCGGGGGCTCATGCACAACAACTTTGCTAAAGATCATCACATGATCTAATGTTTACGATTATATAAAGAACATACAAACAAGCGTATTTTTTTATATATATATTATATTTTTATTATTTATTATATCTTTTATAATTTACTTACACATTAAAATATTAAATCGTTATAATACTGAGGCCGACGTTGTAGGTTCAATCCACACTCTGGGAAATTATTATAGTTAAATTATTATCATTTTCCTACTCTGCTAGACAAAGCGCGGCGTTGAGTGCCACTCAACAAGCAGTGACTCGATAATTTCGTGTTAACTAGGGAACAGAGCGTCTTAACACTAAATTCTATCACCCTGCTATGTGGTTAAAAAAGAAGTGAATCTGTGAATATAGTGAATATGTGAATATTATAGTTTATTTTTTAGCTTCAGCCTAGGAAGAACCCAGAGTTACATCACAAAATTTTCCACCTTCCGCCTATTTAAACACGTTGCGTGCTCTGTGGCGGAATCTAATTCCCTACTTTGCCTAACCCCACCGACTGGACAGTCATATATTATAAATATAATAATCCCCCTAAGGTTTGAATCCATTGCGTGACAACAGACGTGACGTCATTGAAAATTTTCCGCAATTTTTTTATAACGCATTATGAATTATTAAGTGATACATATATTTCTCTTATTTCTCCATGGTTTAAGGGACTTGGCAAGTGACAAAAGCCAACTAACTAATTATAATTTTTCGAATAGTAGTAGATTTCTAGAAAACCGAAATTCCAAATAATGTTCGAGAAATTTTTTTTTAAGTTCGTATGATAACTGCGTACTGTGTTGGCTTGAACCTACAACCGTCATTTGTTTATGAAAATATGAAATACCAATTGTGAGCCCGTGAAAGTCACGGGTGAATGTTGTTTTTCTTTAAAACAACTGTCGCCTGTACGGTCTCTTTCCGCGTACTACAGTGATCAAAGACATAAAATATTCGGCTTAGAATGCAAACTTACTGAATGCGTTTGTATTTTTTGTTAAATAAAGCCTACAATTCATATATATTATTCATATATTTTTATTTCATACAATATAGAAAATTGTTTCCGAAATAGTAAAAACCTAATAATACATGCTAGCGCATAGTTTTTTTTTCAAAGATGTTTTTTCTCCTTTCGATTATCTGATCAATAGGCTGTTAACATGCTTACACTCTTAAGCCGTAAATAATTATAAGTGACAAGCTAAGTATCTATGAATAAACCCTATTTTCCCCAGCCATCTTGATTGCGACGTGCGTATGACAGGACGCTCAATTCCAAGTGGCTTTGAGCTATAAATAACCGTCCATTATTACTGTTAGCGACCCGCCCGCGGCTTCGCCCGCTTGTACTACATAATTATTAATTTACTAATCTGTGTTCAGTTTTTTTTTTAAAGTTTATTAGTAATCTCTGTTACTTTTCTTTTCTAAGAATAATGTCATTTTGAAAACAAAATTTATATTCGAAAGTAAAGTTTCACACAACTCAATAAAACAGTTAATTATAGCAATTCGTTCGAATATTTGCTTAAAATGGTATGACTCTTTATTTATAAATCGATTTAAATAAAACTTGCCAAAATACAATAGTGAAAACTGCAATTAAATTGGTAAAGACGTTCCAGAGATTAGCGCAAAAGCATTGACAAATAGACAAAAAAAAATAAAAAAAAATGTTTTGATTCTATTACATTATTAAATACTACCTTTTTTTCTTATATATCTTTCATATACAGACACCAAGCTATTACGATTTTATTATTAGTATATCGTAATAGAATCGTCGGCGCGTCTCCAGCCGCTCTGATACATCCATGTAGCAACCTATCTCTTATCTTAATCCAATTTGCTACTATATTATTCCACGAATAAACACTTTAAATACACGCGAATAATGCCCTTATAGCTTCACAAGTAAATACTAAATTCCTATGTATAATTTGAGATTATCAGAGCGTCATTCGTAATTTGTGACGACAATGAGTGGGGTTCGTTTGTACGTTATCTGTTCGACGTCGTGCGGTGACACAAATCTGATTGTTAATAGGCAATAAGCTGATCAAAACGTTAATAGCTCTTTGCGACACCAGTGTGTGAGCTGGTCGTTTGAAGTGAACACCCACTTGGGATCTAATTCATGATTTATTTTTGGAGGATCGGTTAGACTCGTAGCAGGATAGGTGGAGGGAACCTAGGATTCAGGTGTTGGGACACTCCGTTTCCATTGAGCCATTTCCGTTTCCTACTTTCTGGCGAAATATTCATTAAATAACAACATCCAATAGCCAAGTTAAGAAAGGCAGAAAGCTTACAAATACCAGCAACTATGCGTAATTTCCTCAAACAAATTGTCAAGTCTAGTCTTTAGCCTATATGTTTCGATCAAATGTAGAAATGCAAATGTATATTGAAATAATATTCAACTATTTATATGAAATTACATTGTTTAGAGTTGGAACATTAAAATTAATTATTTATATGGTCAATTCTGAATGGTCAAAGCTAAAATCAATTTGGTTAAATATTTTTATTCGCGCATTATTTCTTAACTATAGTGGATTCAGGATATTTTGTTTCTTTTTTCTTTTATTTATTTTGAAACCTTTCAGAGTGGGCTAGTTACGAGGGTTGCAGTTAGAGGTTTAGCAAAATACGATTTTTAAATATATTTA
>DWAO01000308.1:0-27953 GCA_018230605.1 Heliconius congener
TTCCGCCCAGTACATTTATCTCTGTCAGAACTGTCAGTTCACAGATAACAAGATTGCTTCTTTTTGCGTAAATGGATTATAATTCTAGTTCAGCAAAATTTTATTATCATTCATCTTGAATAAAAATTTTAAGATAGCTTAGTTTAGTGTTAATTTGCTTGAGAAAAAATATTAAAATGTACTATGATTTCATTACAATAAAGAGTATATTTTTTAGTAAAATTTTTGCGTTGCTGTCCGTCTGCACGATCGGTCCGTCGTCGTTCGGAGCATAATTATGGCACACTATAACACCGGATGCAGTCACACAAAGATTCCCTCGAGACATTGTCCCCATCCTGAGCCATCCTCCTCATCCCCTCAGCTGCTGCTGTGATCGGTGGTCGCCTAAGCTGGACCACTTCTGAAAACTTCATGTCATGTTCATGTCTTCATGGCTAAGCTAACTCTCATGGCAGTTAAAAGCTGAAGATGCACTTCATCATGACTGTTTCATCCGATACAAATGGCAGGACCTAAGCCCACCTAATCAATATCAAGACACTCCGTTATAATACCATTAATTTGTTTTAAATCGTAAATTTAGTGTTCAAGTCAACCATGATTGTTATGGTTATGGACAGACAGCACCTAGTAATTAATACATTTCGTTCCCCAGTTCCCAATTATCCAGAAATTTTCAAACCCACAGCCGTCGCGTTTACAGTCGCTAGATATTATCAAGCTAATATAAATGTTTTGCAATTAAGAAAAATAACAATTTTTGTTAATTTATGCGTTTGTCTTCTTAAGGAAAAGCTACTCAACACGTCCTCGGTCACTCAGTAAACTCAGTCTTTTACATACATACTACGTACGTATATAGATAAAATAAAACAGCTTCTTTTCATTGCAGCCCAAAAAATCATTCAATTGTAACAAACTTTCTATACACTCCATCTGTTGTTTCAAGATTTCTATCGGTATGAATATTTTGTAACAGGCAAAACATTTTTTTGATTTCATTTTACAAAGTTATAGCTGCCTGGAATATGAAACGGAATTTATTGAGGCGATACGCCATACACGGCTAAGATTTTTTGGCCGAGCGGACGCTTAACAAATAGGCTTTTGTGATATGCTCGCTATATGGCTGTAGCAGCGAAACCTATTTGTTTCTATAGAGGCGTGACGAGGTTTTGCTTTGAAATTTCCAAAAGAATGAGAAAAACAACAAGTTATTTCTACGATTGTTCGTTTCGTTTCGTTCGTGATTGCGCGTTCGTGTTTTATTTTAAAGAAGGAAAATTGTCGATTTTACATTTTAAATGTATATGGGAAAAAAATAAATTGGTAAACCTTTACTTTAAAAAAAATGTGTATGGTCAATGGATAGTATTGACGTGATGTGATGAAAATATAGAACTTTAAGGCCATATTTTTTTATATATACAGAATATAGATGTCGAAGACTTCGTGAAAATTCTACATCTATCCAACGAGCCCGTGGTAATATTTATATATAGCATCTTAACAATGTTCGAGCACTGTTGATGTATAATCACATGTTCCTTATGCGATCTTCATATCATTAATAGGCATTCACGGCTTATTAAGGCCGTTTTCTTATTAATTGGCCGAGTTAACATGGATGTATCGTGAGTTTCCAACTCAATACACAACCTTCAGCATGGAAGTTAATTACACTAACCACACCTACACCATAGTCATGTATTATATATTAAAAAACCTTTTGCTGCACAAGTTAACGTACAATAATCCTTTACAACGGAGATGGAACTTAAAGTCAAAATAGTCAAATTAGCTTATAATATATGTAACTAATTGAAAACTGAAGAGGAGTTAAATTAATTAATATGCAATTATTATAGTTATTTTACAAAGAATATTATGAATCATTACTCAAATCAATAATTTTACATTTAAGGTTTCTGAAGCAGTAAATTAAACTATCCACTGACATCAGCACATTTAACAGAGTTTTAAAATTATGATGAGACTTACATTACATACGTAAAAAGAACATAATGTTACAAAAGTATATACGTGTATTAAATAATTAGCTTTATGTATATTTTATAAATATTAAATATCAACATTGGTCGTATTTTGTAATTCAAAATAATCAAAAATTCTTATAGAAATTACGATAATGTAGTAAAAAAATCATATTGGAGGTCATTATAGTTGTCAATCAATTCTATTTATTAAATCATATAAAAATCAATAGTTATATAATTTAAGGGAGCGAAGCCGCGGGAGGGCCGCTAGTAACATTATAGGAACACTTACACAAATTTAAAATTAAATCAGCTTCACGCTGTATCCCGCACACAGTAGGGTTGGCAGAGGAAACCCTAATGTTCACATTCCGTGCCTCACTTTCTAAAAATATATCTCACAATATTACAGAATCGAACTTAATACTTATCATCTATAATATTAATTTTCAACTTAAATTTTCAAAATTATTCATTTTCAACTTTGCTATATCTTTGTCTTATCACCTTATTTCTAACTAAATATAGAAATATGATACGATATTACGATATAGCCACGAGTTCCTAAAAAATAATGACAGCAAATCTCGCTCGTCTCATATTAATATGGGGGATATCCCAAAAATGTCATAGTTGCGAAGGAAAAATCCCCTTTCCGTTGATTCATGCGGCAGAAAGACAAATGGCGACGCGAAATTGTTGACTGATAGTGTTGTCAATGGCGAGAGTCAACAATGTGCGATACCTCCATTTCTTATTGTCAGCTGACCTGCGTCTGTGGCGGTGGTAGATTGCAGGGTAGCTCGTGCTAAATTAATACATCTTGAAGTTGGATTCTATACTCTATTGTTTATAATGTAAGGTTCAAATTGAAAACGTTGTGGAACTCAATGTTCAGGCTATTCATTTCCAAGGAAATTAAGGCTTAGACACGCTTTGAATTTTTGGGTGCACTACCTACACTGTGAAACATGTCTATGTTCACAATATTGCTACTCACCTACGATGAAGCGATCGTGATAAAATCACTGCCCTATAATTCTCGTTTTATCTTTGTTTCATTTTGTCAAAATTTCTCAATACAAATCTACCGTTTTCTGGAGGCATTGCGTATTGAATGACAGAATTCAACGCCTCGCCTTGCCTCGACACCAGTGCGAAAAAATGAAAAAAATTAATTTAAATGAATATTTTATTTAGTCGAGTGGGGATCGTTTACAGACACATAATTGTGCCCCTGCACCACGACTGGCCTCATATTTAATATGAAATAGTACCATACTTAATAGTAATTCTGTTTGCCTTACTCAGAAATAAAAATACAACAAAACATTATTTTGTTCTAGGCGATTAAGCTGCACTGGACTTAGAAAACCGTTTAAATTGCCAACTAGGTCGAGCAAAGCGACTTAAAGCGTTAGATAAAAAAGTGATTTCTTTCCAATTATTATGAAACTCTTGGCTTAAGTGTAAAAATATTATACGAAATAGCCAAGATTAGGTTTTTAACCAACTTCTTTGAAAGATGGTAATGTTACTTTTTATAACGTAAAAAAAGCTTTTCATATATATTTTATCTACTTGATAGTTCAGTGGACTCATACAATTTTGTGTTTTTTCGAGACTACACTCAAGTGGTATATCTTTCCTAATAGGTTGCAAAGATACCAATGCACCGGTACCACCGTGCACTAACAGTACGAACTCAACACCTCAGTTAATATTAATGTCAAAATGGCCAATTTCGCTACCACTTCGCTATCATCTATTTAATGACACAACTCAATGAAAAGCTCAAAAGTATTTGAAAATATAAAGCAAAAACAGAAGTTAAAAAGTTTTTAATGTTTATGTAATATAATTATTTTTCAATTGCACTAAGTTTAGAAGAGGCTGAGGAGCGCGACACGCAAGCTCATTACAAAGCAATCTTCTGTCGTTATTACTACCACGGACAAATAGCGTCGTTTGTTGCCACGGATTGGATATACTGACATTAGGCTAAGTGACCTAAGTGATCGTCTGTGTTATTCAATATTCTTTTTTTTCAGCTTCACCCTGTATTCCGCGAATAACAGGTTAGGAAGAGAGAGTGTAGTTTTAAGACACTCCGCTCTTTACTTTTAACGGAATTTTCGAGACATTGAATGTTTATCTTATTACTACGAGGAGGAAAACGGAACTTATTCATTATGTTTGAGAAACAAGGAAGTAAATTATGAATTCTGTATTCTCTGTTTTGAAATATTTAATATTTTATTCTTCGCTCTGGTAACGAGGCATAGCGCGGCGTTGAGTTCCGCTGCACAAATAACGATGCCACCAAAATTGGATGAAACTGGGGAATGAAAAAGTTACAATTGGGACGAAATGTCTTAGCACTAGGCTCCCAGGTTCCTCCTACCTACTCTGCCGGTAGCCGGGAACCAAAGAAAAATCTATCTATTTCTTTTGGATAATATGTTACAATATTTAAGACAATTAAGTTTCGTGCCGATTCATGTGTTCGAGCCTCCAAGGTGAAGTTTTTATACAGTTATTATATGTTAGTATATCTTTTTCCGTATAACTTTCATTGTTAGCGTCCGTAGGAGGAATTTAACAAAGGTTCGTTACCCAAAAGTGAACAAGCCTTTTAGTTTTTTAGCCTTTCAAACAATTAATGAATTAAAATCCCTTTTAATATACCATGTTCATAAAAAATATAAAATATATTTTTATATAGGTGGAAATTTAAAATGGTAATGTGATTTAAAATATAATAAATTTAGATGTTTTTCATTTAAAATGTTGCCTGACGGAGATCAAAACATCAATATTTATTCAGCAACTATATAAATACATACATACATACAAAAATATAAAAGTATTGCATATTTCGTTCATCGTTATTATGAAACAATTTACCATTATTTGAAGGCTACTTTCAAATTATAATACCACAAATTATTCTCCTGTTAATTTTGGTGAAGCATTTAAGTTAAATCCCTAAAAACATATCCAAAGCTATTTTGCGACACATTTTTTATCTTAGAGGCCAGTGGCGCAGCGGCACAAAGTGTGTCTGTAAATGCGGCTGGTTGTGGGTTCGATCCACTCGAGGAAATGAAATAATTATATTTTCATTTCTCCGCGCTGATGTCGGGGCAATGGGGGGCGCAGAATTCCGCCACTCAAGCCTCCAGAATTCGGCGGAAAGTGAGGAACAGAGTGTCTTTACACTAGGTTCCCCCAGCCTCCCCTGTCCTATCAGTCACGAGTCCCGTAATGAGTGACGATGATGACTAGTCTTTGTGCAATCCTTGATAAGACTATACACTATACATCTATTTTGAATTGAATTGAAATTGAAATGAAATTATCATGTAGTTTTTATAGCTTTGCTTTTTTTAACAAAATATTTAAATGTCCTCTATATTTCTCAATCTGTAGAACAGAGTAGCGCTAGTAAATGAAAATGATTTCTATTCTATTTATGATAATATTCTTGAGGTTTTTATAGTGCAGCATTCGACTGTGAACACGACTGTTGTGGCTTCACTTTCCACTCGGGGGAATTAATTATTTTCAGTTTTTTCGTCTGGCGAAGCACAATGTTGATTTCGCCACTTGAATACAGCATGAAGTGAACACATATATGTTCTTTGTATTTTAATATGATTTTATAAAAAGAAAATGAAACGTTGTATCCCAAAAGAATAGCCACATGACCTAGGTGTATTGAAAAATATTGTTTCAAGCCGCGCATGTAAAAGTAAACAACAAATTATAATATTCTTCCTTGCACTTAAAATATAAAAGAAATACAAAATTTAAAATTAACTTAACCCTCCCATTATCTATTATATTATATAAAGATAAATTCTTTAATATTATAGATACTGGGATTATTAGAGAATGATAATATTTAATTTGTATTAGCGACAAGTCGTAGTGCAGGGACACAAGCGTGCGACTGAAAACGCGACGTTCTGTTTTGCTACAAATAAAAATAATTACAATAGTCGTGGACTGTTATAATATCTTTTTTTTGATTCACGCTCTATCCCGCAAATAACACGGCAGTATTAAATCAAGAATTTATATATTTGAGGTAGCTCTATCATATTTCCTAATAAAAAAGCGTAATTCATGCTCCACCACTGAGGTCCGTAGGTTTCCTTTTTTCCTTAAAAGATACGGAACCCTAAAAATATATTGCCGTCTTTTAAAGAGTATCCTTACAGCGAGCGAAGTTAATAGTAGTCCCCTAGTTTAATAACAATATGTTGGCTAGTATACATTCAGATCAAGATATTATTTTTCATTCGTTCTGCTCTAGGCTATTTCTATCTACCTCTTAACAACTCGAGAGATGCGTAAAGAAAAAAAACATTTGATTTTTGTATTTTATACATACCAAACCAACCAATGATAGTTAAACTAACTTTTATTGTTGTACCACTCGTTGGGTTCCACACAAAAATATAGTCATGACAGCACAAAAATAGTGTGACATGTCAAGTAGTACGTAGTTACTATAAAAAAAATGATTTGGAACATAATTTTAAATTGCAAAAAAAATAAATTATTAAGAATTGATCTATCTATCGATGATCATTAAATGTAAGTCAATGGACCAACAAATTTGCTTCAAAAAAATAATTTAGTAATTACTATGAGTGAAATCGACAAAAGAATTTACTACGTAAAAACTAGGGAACACTAAACACCTCTTTACACATTAAATGGTCAAGCACTAGATTGATATCGTACTTAGAGATACGAGTGAACGGTAGAAAAATTATTCCCACTGAATGGTTTTCAAAGAGAAGGGAAAAACCCTTTCATTTTTTTATCATTCACAAGTAAAGGGTCCTCGCGTCTTCGATAGTGCCCTCGTACATTTAAATGGTCGATATGAAATGTTCGTTCATGAGCTATTTATTTTCAATAGACACTTTATGTAGACCTTTTATGCTAGAAAATAAATGTTGGTTATTTATATATATAAGAAATAATTTAATTAATTTAATTTATTTAGCTTCACACTGCATCCTGCATATAGCAGATAGGCAGTGGGAACCTGGGAACCTAGTGCTAAGACTCTCTGCTCCGTTAAGACATTCTCCCGAATTTTTAGTTATTGAATTCAACAAAAAATGATTGAAGAATTACGAATAGGGCCCGACTGTTAATCCTAATAAGATATTGGGCTTGTTATTTTCTTTTTAGTTTTATGCAGTCGGGGTTTGTGTTTCTAAATATATTTTTATTGTTATACACGAGTACTTTTATATATATATATATACCTATATTATTAGGACAATAAGTTATAACAAAGTATTTTAAATGTCTTATTTTATGTTTTCTTAATAAAAAGCAGTAGTACAATGTAACCAAAATTGAAAACATCTTGCCTTACAAAATAAGATCAAATTTGATTGTCGCGTTTTACTTATTCAAAAATAATGTAATACTGGAAATAAAATACATTGAAGCGTCAGACAGTAAATTTTTTTATTTATAGAATTGCATCTAGATATACCTAGATGTAGGATAGCAGTAAATATCTATCATTATAATTACGAAACTGGATTTTTTAGTTAAACTATTTCTTTTGCAGATTCGTTCTGTATCCAGCACCTAGCTGGGTATGCAGGGGGAACCTGGTTATGATACACCGTTCCCATTAAGACTACTTCTTCTCCCACTTAAACAATTTAAGCTACACTAAAAAATTTTTCGTTTAGAAAGTTTTCAAGGAAAACTATATATTTTCATTTCCTTGCTCTAGTATACAAGGTATACCAAGGTATAGTAGACACAGCGTGGCGTGGAATTCCGCGACTCATGTGATTTCTTAAAAATTGGGCGATGCATAGCGTCTTAACACTAGGTTCCCTATTTTTGTCCTCCCATACGGGATACAGCGTGAACCTATAATATTATTAATAAGAAACATGTACAAACACTTTTTTACAATACACTCTATGTACGTTCAAACGTTACCTATTGTTACCTGAGATATTTACGTTGCGGTGCACTGTTCTTTATACTAGCATCGTGACAAATTAGGTCACGGTCAAAGTAGCTGAGAATTTCAGACGAGCTCTTTTTTAAATCTTTTTGCAGTCTAGTTTGTATTTTCACATGTTTCAAGGTGTTTGTCGTACAGTGGTTTCATAATATTTTTTTAGATGGATTTCGGTGGTAGGAAGTTCAAATTTAGAATCTAGATTCGTAACCCAGCTTTGGGGTTAATCTAAATAATAAGTTATTATCATATTTAGTGGTTCTTTTTTATTTTCACGCTGTATCCAGCACATAGCTGAATAGGCAAAGGGAAACTGGAAACCAAATGTTAAGGACACTCTGTTCCCATTAAGACACTTCCGTTGCCCATTTATCGTCGAACTGGCGTATTGAGTGACGGAACTCAGCCCGCGCTTTGCCTTGTCACTAAAACGAAGTAAAGAATCGAACCAACAACCGTCAAATTGATAGTCGCACCCCTTTGCCACGATATTTTCTTTTTATAACTGTTTACCGTATGTTATTTTTGGAAGCGGCTCATTTATTACTATTCAATTTACTTATTGAGTTCACATTTTGTAACAATATTTAAAAGTAATATTTACTCTTAAAGTAAATATAACAATATACATATAGTAGAGGTCGTCGTGGCGCAGTTGAACGATAGTCTGACTTTAAACACGACGGTTGAGGGTTAAATTTTCACTCAGGGGTATTAATATGTTAAAAAAATATCTTGTTCGCTCTGGTTAACAAAGCTTGGCGTTAATATCCGTTACTCAACAATCAATGTCTCTAAAATTGGGCGATGCGTGAACTGTGTGGTTTGTTAACTCTGGGTCCATCTTGCTATGCCGGAAAATGCGCGAAATTGCTTTTTATACAGCTATTACACTAATTAGCCACTTCTTGTAACATAAAATTGGTGTTATAAAGCCGTTTTTCTCATTCACAGGTTTAAAAAGTTACTGAAATATAGAAGTCCACACGAAAAGTTCGAAAATATTGTGCCGCAAATGAAAGTAGAATTCAACGTAAATGCAACTGAATAAACGTTTTTCTAAAGTTTTTGTTACAAATTACATTTTGTGGAGATTTTGTCGTTTTATTTGAGAGAAACTGGTGCTTTTTAGGGCGAAAAAAATTGTACCGGTACGGCACAAATTTAACGGAATAAGGGTTAGGAAAAATTGTTTTATTATGTACCTAAGGGAATGAGTTTTCTTGCTTTACCTTCGTGGTGAAATGAGAGTGGTATAAAAACAAAAATTATAAATTAAATTCATACATACATCGAACCTGAGCCTCCTGAGTGAAAGCCAGATATCCTGGCCATAGACCATACGGGATATATTATATCTACATCAATATTGCGAATTACATGATAATCTTAGGTAACTAGCATGTATGTGAAATTGAAAATTTAACTATAGAAAAGGAAAACTGAAAAACATGTGCAAATATTCAATATTAAGTGATGGTAATGTGATGCTTAAACATAGCAAGCCTGAGGTTGCTGCTCATTGAGAGATGGCAACCATTTTTTTACAATCCTTATGCGATTCTCTTTTAAATGATGTGGGATTCACATAAAACAATATGTTAGTACAATTCTTCAATAAAAACTGATTACCATAAATTTAATTAAAGGTGATTGTGGCATAGTTTTTTTAAGCAACCCTAGTGTATCTATTGTACTATCATGTATGATTCTTAAAAATAAGTTTTATTAAAAAATACCGACACCTGCAGATTTATGCATTGGATCTCGTAGTATAATATTAAAACGCTTTCATATGATTTATATATTTACATAGGATATATGACTAACGAGACAGTCGTAGCGCAGGGACACGAGAGTGTAACTGTAACGCAGCGGTTGTGGGTTCGATCCACTCCCGCCCGCTCTTAGCAGGGTGGGCAGAGGGAATCCGAGAACCTAGTGAAAACACTCCGTTTCCGTTAAGTACACTGTCGTTACCCATTTTCGTTTAATTCTAGAGGCATTATGTGTGGAGAGTGTACTCGTTGCCAGACCGAGGATATAAATATATTAAATATTTTATTAACTCAAATGGGAATCGACCCTACAACCTGTTACGTTTACGGTCACGCACGCCCTTGCGTCACGACCGGCCTGTTACTTATTTATTTCTTACGTATGAATGACATAAATTTCTAAGTAACAATCCAGCGCTAAATCCTTTCGATTAATCTTTCTCGGAAACTATTTTATCGATAGAGTACTTTTTTTGCTGTTTTTGCTTATTTTAACACTTAACTAAAATCATTTTAACACTAACTAACAACTAACATAAAAATTGGTCAAATGAAAGAAACTATGGATGAAAAAAATTAATTTGGACATTATTAATAAAAAATATATGTACCTAGTTGTTTGTATATATTTTTGTAAAAAATCAAGAAAAATAATTTTGAAAATATGACTTAAACAGCTGATACAAGATAGGTTCTAATATTTTCTATTTTATAACAAAATCAAAGCCAAATACAACTCAAAATATTTAATTTCCTTGCCAACTTTAATAAATCATATATTAAAAAATATATATTCATATATTTTTTTCTTCAGTGTTACAAAAAAAGTTTTCATTCTTAGGAAACGTTAAATTTTTCAGTTATTTTCAAATATATTTTTTTCTATTTTGATTTAAAAAACGTCTTCTTATGGATGAAACCAAAAGTTCTTCTTAATCGCCAACACTTTGGAGATCATCTTGATAAATGTCTTCTTCTAATAAGTCCTCTTCGTCAATCGACACGTCAGCAGATAGTAGCTTTGATATAATATTTTAGTAGACGCGTTACTACTTCTTTCATAGACTCAAAATCCTAAAAATAATTTCCATTTTCTATGCGTAACTCAATAAAACACATAAAAAAGGTAAACATTTACGTTGTAAATCAATAAGGCACTATAACTATTATGGGTGTCAATAGGCAAGCGCTAAAAAACTCCGTTGCCAACGACCACTTCTCATGCATGTTCAAGGGCTGTTTACAACTCAGGAGGATACACAAAAGTGCAGAGGGTTGTGACATAATTTAAAATGTGTAGCAACTAAAAACAAACAGTACCTGGGTGTTTTTACACCCATATAGCCTTTTAAGGGTTAAAAACATACAGAACCGGTCAATGGTAAGGTCAAAGTTATTATTGATATCAATAAATTAAAGTTTTTGATATAAATTAATATTAAAAAAAGCACATCTAAGTAGTCAGAATGTTCACAATAGAAATCATTCTAAGGGTGCTGCAAAGACATATTACAACATGAACGCATATGAGTGTATTTAAAAAAATATTCTGTTGTTAAAGCAAGCGAAGCCGCGAGCGGGTCGCTAGTATAATATATTATAATAATCAGCTTTACACTGTATTCCGTACACTGCAGGGTACGCAGAGGAAACCTAGTGTTAAGACATTCCGTTCCCCACTTTCTGGAGGCATTGCGTGTTCAGTGGCAGAACTCAACGCCGCGCTTAGCCTCGTCACCAGAGCGAAGAAATAGAAATATAAATTTACAAAAATATTTCATTTCTTCGAGTGGGGATCGAACCCACAATCGTCGCGTTACAGTCACATCCTTGTGCCCCTGGGCCACGACAGCCTCATAATATAATAACATATATTAATAGTATCCTAATAAGCTTGTTGAAAAGATAAAAAAAAACTGTGATGAGTTTGTAGCAATACTTGAACAATAATAAATACAATAGGCCAATATATTCTGGGTATTCATATCATAATGTTATCGATAAGTATTCGATATATTGACAACATATCATTTAATATAGTTATTCTGTATATGCTTAGGTCTAAACGATTCTAAATGACGCTGGCCCGATACATGCACCTAATATTTGTGAATACTTCACCAATATTACATATTATTACGAATGAAATAGCCTAATTTCGAAACAAAATCGACGTTATATTTCAAGAAAAAATTGGTAAATTAAATATTATTTAGGAGCAAGAATGTTTTTGTTTATATAGTATAGTTTTTCAACTTCTCACTATATTCTGCATATAGCACGGTAGGCAGAGTGATTCCGGGAACCTAGTGATAAGACATTCCGTTCCCATTCAGAATGACCCCGCAATGCCTTAAGAATTCGGCGAAATAAGAGCACGGAAATGAAAATACTTAAGATTCCTACTCCGGTGATTTATTTCCCCGATTAGAAATCGAACCTGCAATCATCGCGTTTACATCCCCATGATTCTGCCCCTGCGCCGATGGATTATAATTTTTTTATATTATAATTGTCGATGCCATCTTGGAGGCAATTGGAAATTTTCTGGGTGAAAGGTGTGTATTTATAGGTTATCAATGCCTGAAAATTACATTGAAAATACACAAAAAAAATCAACATATTTAAACATAATTTTCTCTTTTTTTAAACTGAATACTTACACCTGTTACTTTTTTATTCTTTTTCGTAAATTTTAACTGTGTTTAGAACCAAACATAATTATATCTAGACACAGCCTGTAACTATTCTATTATATATTACTATATATTACTATTTCATACACAAATATATTTAAATCATTCCTAACTTACAGGATTTGAAACCCTCCGAACCCTCAGCAGAAATCAACGCAATTATTAAAAAAGTTGGCCCCAAGACAGTGGCCATGACATTATTAGTGACATTCGTATAATAGCAGCCAAAAATACTTGGCGGAATACAAGAAAGAGAACAATGTTATGTAAAATGAAGCATAAAATGAAATCTATAGATATAATACGTATATATTTTCAAGCAGTTATTGGTTCCATTTCAAGAAATTAATTAGTTTATATACAATAAAATAATTTTCTTTGGTTACAATACAATTTGCACCATTGAGTTTTGTTACTCAACATCGAATATCTCGAAAATGGGCAGAGACTGGGACATTCAGTATCTTAACAAAATAAAGAAAAAAAATGTAAGAGAGTGGTCCCTAATGATTTTTCTCTGTACTCATTCCGTAAAATATACAGGAAGATATAAATAAAATACATTTAACGGTTCCAGCGAGACTAAATGCTGTACTTAGTTACGGTACTCAATACGTATTGTGAATAAATACTAGGTTCTTTCTGTCTGACTGTGCTTAATATTTTCGGGATAACGCATGAAGCAAAAATAAATCGTATGTTACGGAATCACGATATTCTTTACCAATCTTCTCTACATAGTATTACGAGCATATATTATGTGGTGGTATATATGATTAAACACAGAAAGTAAACCTTTTTAGAGCGCATTTGCTTCTGCTAGCGACATTTTCATCAAAGAAAATATAGTAAATATGAATATTGCGGTATTGTAAAAACGAGGTTGCCGAGGGAACACTTATGATGACGGTAGCGCGTGCACTTCGGTTTTAATGTTTTCTTTTCACTCAGCCAGTAAATGGGAGCTAGGGTTGTACTGTAGTTGTTTGGAAGGGTTTATTTTCTGGAGTAAATTTCAACTCTATATTTCTTTCTGTATAAAATTCAATTTAGTTTTTTAAAATTTATTAAAAAAAAGGAGATTATGAGTTGTATATTTAAGTATAGTAAGTAGGTTAGATAATATTAGATTATTTTTCTAGTTCACAATGTGTCCCGCACATAACAGAGTAGGCAAAGTGAACCCGTAAACTTAGTGTTAAGGAACTCTGTTTGCATTATAACGACTCCGTTCCCCGTAGATTGATGGGACTTAATGCACCTACACTTGTTACCAGAACGAGGCAATGAAAAATATTTCGTTTCCTGAGTGGGAATGGAATCTACGACTATCGCGTTTCCATTCATAGCCTATATTTGAACGTAGCTACATACAGAAGTAATTAACTTTAGTTTCACGTTGTCTTATTAGAGAACATGATTGATACTTACTAAGAGGGCTCAGACGTTTAAAATCATTACAATATTCCCAATTATAAAGAAAAAAATATGTAAAACCAACTTGTAAACTATACTTATAAGAAAAAACTTAAATAAACACTATACTATATATTAGTTATTTTTGTAATTTAGGGAAAGATAGAAAATAATATTTTAATGACTTCAAAGTAAAGAAAACTAAAATAATTTTTAGTTCATAAGTGAAATTATTGATATTTACCTATTTACTTATTATTAAATCCTTTGATCGGTTCCAACATGGGCTTTTTCAGGCTGGCACGGACGGACGTACGGGCGTACGGACACAAAGTGACCCTTTAAGAATTCTGTAAGATAAAGTGTCTCTTTCCTTGTAAGCCTTACGAGACCGTCTCGACTATATACCGACAAGGCAAACGATCCCCTGGGAATCCCAGGTCAAATACGTAGGAGTCCTACTAGACTGGAAACTCTCCTTCCAGCCGCATGTATGTCAGAAACAAGGTTACATACGTCATGAGCAGGCTGTACCCACTCATTTGCAAGCGGAGTGAAATGTCACTTCGAAACAAACTGACAATGTATAAAAATTGAATTCGTCTCACCTACCATATTCGACCTATGCTTGTGTCGTGTACGTATACACCAAGATAGACCTCCTTCAGAGAGTCCAAAACAAATTCCTCCTTATGGCATCCACTCAATCACTCCAACCCAGTCATTGTCAAAGCGTGTCAGTACGCTCCTTACCAACTTCTTCGACGCCATCGCAATGTCCTTCTAGATTCCGACGACCCAATTGCAGTTGCAAACGCTCAGCACATAGGTAGGATATATTCATCAGTCTCACAACATACTCTCCGCTGCCGTAAGAGGCGACGAGGCCAGTCCTATCTCACGGCATATTCGTGCCTCGAAATCCCACGGTCGAAATACCCTCTGATTAGCGTACGCAGGGCATTCCCCAGCGATCGACCATCTTTTCACGAGTGTCCATCAAAGTTCGTACTTTTTCTTCAGTAGCCTACTCCACTTACCCTTCCTCGCCCGCTGATGCTGTCAAGACCATCCCAGATCAACAATAATAAAGAGAAGTGGAAAAAAAGGGTCAATCGGGGGCAGTTGCTTATAGGCAACGGCCCATATTGGAAGGAAACTCAAAGGAAACATATAAATAATTTGTGTTTTTATCTTGTTTTAAAAAAAACGTTAACCGCTTCCGATTTCTAATAAATAATAAAAAAAGAACATTTATTTTTATGTAAAAGGAAAAAAATATACCAACGCGATAATCGATATCACAAGCGATGGCTTTCATCAAATTAATTACAACAACCTACCGCAAATAGCAGGTCTATTCGCTATTGGTACCTCATTCTGTTCCACAGTAGAAAACAACACTACCACATTTCATATTACAGGTGGAATAAATCAACGGTTTAGCCAAATTAGTTACCAATTCAAACATTTACTGTGGAGACTGGAAATGAGCGTAGCGTAGCGATAGCTGTGTGGAATTATGAAGGAATGAATTTTGGGAACCTTCATTTTGCTTTCACGCTATATATCGCATTTAGAAAGGCGGGCACAGAAAACTTAGTGCTAAGACACTACATTTTCATTCTGTCAAATTTTCATGTTATTGCGTGTTGAATAGTGGTAAACTGGAGAGACTCGGAATCTGAATCTCGAAAAAAATTTTTTTAACTTTAAGCTGTATCCCAAAAAAAAACCTAGTGTTAATCCTCAATTTAATAAAAAATATAAAAAATCACCTGTTTCGCTCAAAAATCTTCTAGAACTAGATTTATATTCTACATATAGAATGGGATTTAATAATAAAAGATAAAATCCTGCTTTAAAACGGTCCCATGATGTTATCTCTTTACCACAGCGTCCGGACCGATTGTAAGAGGTTGAACATTTGAGAATTCAAACGCTGGTTTTCCCGCAATATGTAACTTCTATGCGGTGAACGTGACAGTCTTTTAGATAAAACAAATATGAAATGATATTTGAGTGCGAATAACTTTAAATTTTGATTTCTAGTTTCAAATATTTATTTTGGCTAGTCGTTGCGCATGGGTGGAAGCGTGCTACTGTAAACGTGGTTCTGGGTTCGATTCACTTCAGTCTCTTAATGCAAACGGAGTATCTTGACATTAGGTTCCCAATTTTCCACTGCCTACTCTGCTATGTGCGTAATGTACCCTTGAGTGGATATCAAACCTACAATGTACACGCTTATAGTCAATTATGGTCTCACTGTGCCATGGTGGTCTAACATTTATATAAATTTATATAATTCAAACTAAAAGGTGCTTTTACAATTTCTCTCCTAGTAATCCAAAACACGATTCGAAATATATTTAAATATTCTGTACGTGTCGCTGGCTTAGACAAATGATCCTGAAGCATTATTCACTCAGGTAAGTTTAGTCTGTAGTGATTTTTTTTTTATTTTCACAAAAAATGACTTAGAAGTTCGTGGTCACGTGGTCACGAATCTGCCCATGACCACGGAATACAGCAGAGTATTTAAAATCGAAATAAAGTCAAATAATTTTATTCAAAAAACAAGTGACATGCTTAATTTTTTGAATGTCAAATAAATTACCATCAGTTCACTAATGTTATTTCCTCACATATAAGAATAACCAGCGAACGAAACTCAGCGGGACTTTTTTTTGAACATTCAATCGTCGGGTTTCCAAAAAATATAGTATTAAATATGCATTAAATGGGACTTACGAGTTTTATATACATATCGCAAAAAATAAAATAAATTATTGCTGATTGCCTGTTCAATTTAAACTCCAAGAGGTCCAATAATTACCAATTCAAATAATTGAAATTGATGATAGACACTCTGTACCATTTTTTTGGTCTTATTAAAATAATTCTTTATATTAAGAGTTTATTCATATTATCTTAGCAAAAGATAAATTGTGTAACCTTCAATACAAGTAATTTAGCCGTAACCAACTAATAAAGTACATACATTTTTTAAATTTCATACTGTATCCCTCACAAAGTATTGGAGGCAGAGGTAGTAGTGCTAAGACACTCCGCTCCCATTGAGACACTTCCTTTCTCCACATACCCCTTGAATTTTCGAGGCACTTCGTTCTAAGTAGCGAAATCCAAGCCGAGTGGAAATCGAACCCACAACCGTCGCGCTTACAATCACACACGTAGGCACCAAGTACCTAAATATAAGAAAGGAAATTATATATATAATATATTACATAAGATAATTTTGTCTTAGCTCAGAAACATTAACGTAATAATATTCATCCCATGAATTATACATACACATGTTACTCGCCACTTAACGATCGTTAGGTGTTTCCCATTAAGAACCATACCCCATCTTCTATACAACATCAGCTTAACAGTCCTTCATGGCTGAAGATACCATAATTAATTTATGAATACTTGAAAAAATAAGTATAATAAATCAAATTAAATCAGCTTCACGCCGTATCCCGCACTCAGCAGGGTAGGTAAAGGGCTTAACCTAGTGTTAAGACACTCCGTTCCCCACTTTCTGCCGAATTCTGGAGGCAACACGCATGTTGAGTGGTAGAACTCAACGCCGCGCTTTGCCTCGACACCAGAGCGAAGAAATGGAAATATAAATTTAAGTAAATAAATTCATCTCCTCAAGTGGGGATCGAGCCCATCTACAAGAAAAATTACAACTACAAGAGTTCTAAAAATAAAAATTTTTAGAGCTCTTGTATGTATGAGATTAACTAAACTACAAACTAAAAACTATACTTTTTTATAAAAAAAAGACATTTTACAAAATATATAAAGAATCTTTTGGTGAGTCTAAAAATAAAAATAAATATAAACTTCGAATTTTCACTTCCGGTTAAATAAATTCGAATCCCTTACTATATCATAGCCAATATCATTACCATGACCTCAATTTCCCAACTCTAATTTTTTATAATTATAATTTTAGAACATAATTATGCAGAATAGAAAAGAGAAGCAAGAGATCGAAAGAAAAGTTAAATAATAATTCCTTCAAAATTATTGGTGAATTCCTCACACATACGTAACATAGACGTTTCAAACTTGTAATAGGTAAAATCAACGATTCGAACAAATTAGTTATGAAGTTAAACATTTGCTTTAGTAACGGCACCGGTGGAAACGACTGTTCTGTTATATAATGTTATTTAAAATCATGATATGATGTGAAAAATGCACTGAACTGAATAGCATTCAGGGTGAAAACGGACAAAGAAGTGGTTTTTGAGGATTGGAATTAAGGCTGTCATAGTAGAGGGGTACAAGCGTGTGACTGTTAATGTCAAAAGTTGTGGGTTCGATTTCCACTCGAGGAAATGATATATTTAATATTTTATTTTTTTCAGTCTGGTAACGAGGCAAAGGGCGGCCACTTAAAATGCCTCCAGAATGCAATAGAAAATGTAGAATGTATGTATATTAATGGGAACGAATGGACTAACACTATGTTCCCAGGTTCCCTCTGTCTACCTTGCTATGTGTGTGATACAAGGCGAAGCTAAAAAAATTATGATAAAAAATTTATAAAGGAACGTAAAATATTAGCGTTGTCATGCTTAGTAAGCTTAAATAAAAACTGCTTTACGCTGTATCCGGCATATAGCAGGGACGATAGAGTGAACCTAGTGTTAATACACTCAGTCTTACATCGTTGAGTGGCGGATCTCAGCTTCTTGATTTACCTGTGAAAGCGGTTAAAATGAAATTTATATTTTTTTTTGTTTTTAATTCTTCAGTTTTAAGTTATTGCTTTAAACTGAAACAAAAAAATGACCTCGATCTATGCACAACAACGGCGTATTGTACAGTCTTGGCCCCTCTATAAAATCTCTGTTAATTAACACCGCAATAACAAACGTTAGTTTATAAGTTAAATAAGTTTTTCTTTCCTAAGTGTGGATTAAAACTTTAAAAAATGTTAAAAATATTAAATAAGGTTGATTTGAATTTATCATCTGAACGACAAATTATATAATCTTATAAATAACAAGAACTTGAATAATGTAGTTTTTAACCTACGCGATATTGTATTACAGGTAGTGGATTCCTCCTTCACTCATTTCCAGATTCGATTCTCACATGAGGGAATGCATTATTTCCACCAGAACAACTTTCGCTTTATCTTGTCAACCACAAGCAAAAGCTCAGTATAGATTTTCGCTTCTTAAACGCAATGTTTCGAAAAATGCTGTACAATGAGAATCCCTTGTGGTTACCCTAATATATGCGAGATATAGCTTAATCTAAAAAAATGTTCTTGAAATGGGCTGCCTATTTTTTTTTAAACTCAGAAGTAAATTAACTTTTGTAATAAATTTATTACCTACTCAACACGCTCAACATCTACCACGCTGCGTGCGGGATGTAGCGTGAAGCTGATTTTTTTTAACAAAGCTTTCCATACTAAATCCCCAGTACGATGTAAATATATATTTTTTTGTAGAACGTCCATAAGAATTTACCTATACCAGTAAATCAGTGGACGTAAAAAGAGACGTTAGATTAAAATAAATTCATATTTACAACCGCCTGTTAATTTATCGCTGAACGAATTTGCGGCTTATTTTGTGGCGTAAATGAAATTGCAAGGATTCCACGGCACGATATATTAATATTTCAAAATGCTCAAATTATATACTAGTATAAGTACGTAGGTTGAGGCCGGTCGTAGCACAGGGCGACAAGTATATGAATGTTAATGCGAGTGGTTGTGGGTTCCATCCCCACTGGAGAAAATGAAATATTTATTTAAATGTATATTTTTATTTTTTCGCTCTGGTGCCGAGGCAAACGCGGCGTTGAGTTCTGGCACCCAGCACGCAATGCCTTCAGAATTAGATAGAAAGTGGAAAACGGAGTGTCTTAAAACTAGGTTCTGGTCTTAATACAAGTTAATTTAATTTAAATTGTACAAGTTAATTTAATATAATTTAATGTAACGGTTTTATAACGACTCAACAACACTAAGCCTAATGTTAGCAGCTAAATCCTTCCATACCCAAGTTCTGTTGTACACGAATTAGTTCTACGCTCGTGAGCCCTTTCATATTGTTCATTTTATGTTTATCTATGAGTACATCTAGTAATAGTTGGAATTTAAGCGTTATTACTTAGAGGTCTATACGGTACAAATGTTTCAGTATAACGTTGTGAAAGATAAAAAACAAAATAAGCTAAGCTTATGAAACGAATTTGATGAAAGTTACTGTGTTTTTATGTGGACTGCATCAATCAATAAAATACTAAATTTACATTAGTATGAGTATTATAGAAATTTGAACATATGCATGGAAGCCCGAATAGATGATGATTCTCAAATATTCACCAATTCCAATAATATAGAATACAAATAGGTCAAACTGATAATCTCCTTCTCGATGTTGGTTAAACAAAAATCCTACTCGAATTTTTGTATTGATCCTACATAGGTTAGTAGAAAGAACCGAAAAAGTTATGTATACTTGTTCACTTTCGTGTTATTTTTTTACAGTTAAAATTGTAGCAATTTGTGAATATTTTTATTTTAAAAAAATATTCTTAAAATAGCCTTGCTTTTATAAACTTTTGAATAAAAAATAAAATAACTTAAAAAAATAGAACTGATTTCAAATGTATACTTTTATGCACAAACTTAAACAAAAACTATAAATTTTAGAATATAATATTGAAATTACTTGACCCAATCTAAACGTGTATGACGATAGAGGAAATTAGTTACATTTAAAAAGCGAAACACAACGCTATATCTTCTCTGAACAAGGAAATGAAAATATATCAACTTTATGAGCAGGAATAGAACCCAAAATCATTTTCCCAATTGATATTTGCCTCTCAAAACCGGTTTCGAGAGATTATTATTGAGAGAATGACAAATTTACATCAGAAAAAAACGTATCTATCGTATTTTGTAATTTTAAACGTAGAATCTTGTAATTGTGTATATGAAATGTTAAAACGTATTTTTTTATTTGATTTTTTTAAAATTTTCAATTCACGCAATTATTCTGTACAAGATGCAAGAATATTTTATCAAAGTATTATTGGGAACGTGGTATTAAGACCTATATTGTCTTGTTACCCGGAAAAAAAACATTCATCCGAGTGCTAGTCGTACCCACGACCGCCGCTTTTATAATCAGACACCACACTGCGCCATGATGGCCTCAATTTGAGTAGATAAAAATAAAATAAGAAATACAGTGTTAAATATCCTCCTCCTTGTCTATAGTCCTGACACATGCCTAATTTATAAGACTTTTTGTTCCCCACTTTCCACACAATGTTTGATAGATTATATGATGAGTTAATTAGGCAGAACTCAACGCTGGGCTTTGTCTCTTTACGAGAGCGAGAAAATGAAAATAATCAGACACTGCTGCTGTCAGACTTATATTCAATGGATTTAATCAGACACTTCCAAACCACATCAAAAAATGAGAAATTAATATTTGAAATATAAGGAAAAAAATATAAAAATTAAAAGCCAGCAAAAGTTAATATTAAAAAACGTATCTGCATTTGTCACATTGTAAAATATCTGTTAATAAAAGTGAAACGAAACTCATTTTTCGTCCCTTCCAGCGACCGTTGTCACACTCCTGCCGTATTGGACACCATTTGTCTGTGTCAGGACAATGGCGTCAAGGTATATCGAAATCTATAGCTGAAGAGTGAATTTTTCACGCTGATACTTTACACTGTACTTCTTATTTTATTTTTATCTAGTCGAATTGGGGCCGTCGTGATGCAATGTTGCGTTTGATTGTAAAAGCAACTGGTTGTGGATTCGATCCCCACTTGAGGAAATTAAATATTTATTTAAATTTATATTTCCATTATAACGCTCTGGTGTCGAGGCAAGCGACTCTGCCACACAACCCGCAATACCACCAGAATTAAGCGGAGAGTGGTTAATGGATCCTTATACAAGGTTCCCTTTGTGTGTGCGTGATACAGCGTAAAGCTGATTTAATTTTTTAATTATGCGATTTTACGATCTAAATATAACAGTTTATGATAGGTACGGTGTTTCCTGATGTAAATTAATATTTAATTAATTAATAAAGAAAACTCAGTCCCTTAACAGAATTCAAATGAGGGAACGAAATTGAGTGAATTATATAAATATTGTTTGTTCAGTCAATTAATCGCTTTTCCGTGACTCGCAATTTGGCTTATTCGAGTAAATAACGTGTTAATTTTTAATAATCTCTCGAAATAGGTTTCGAGAGGCACAAATTAATGAGGAAAACCATTGAGATATGTAACTTATAGATAACTTTACAATTTGTTACATTAAAATGAAATCGGTACGATAGTGGAAAGGTAGTTTTGGGTTCATTTCCTGCTCATAAAATAATTACCCTGTTTACGAGGACAGGGTATTTCGCTATTCAATAAACGTAACGTTTTGAAACTAGGTGTAAAGTGGAAAACCCGATATTTGATATTTTTATTTGTACTCTGCTGTGCAGCGATTATTTTTTGATAATTAGTCTGTACGCCTGTATGTCCGTCTGTCAAGACCATTTATCTCAAGATCACGTGAAAGTAAAAGTTGAAACTAATATTTAATTGATAATCCATATATATGGTCCCTTGGAACTCAAAAAAAAACGGTTTCTAAGTTAACTCACTCAACCAGACAAACAATACAAATATTGCAAATATGTATAAGTAGTTCAGATTCTACAAAGTGAGTGCATAGTTCCACCATCTTTGATTTATCTACTCCATTGCTTGATAAACATTTATAGAGTACTTGACGTTGGCCTAAATTTTGAAATTCAAAAATTGAGTAAAAATATAAATAAAAAAATTGGAAAAATGTTAATTTGTATTATTATTAAAAAGATTTAGAAATTATTATTTCACACCAAATAGCAACATACGCCTGCAAACTTAAGTTTATTAAGAGTCATAAGCTATACTCATTCTGAAATGATTGACAAAAACCACTCAGTGGGGGTTTCCGACTCACACTTGAGCAACTTTTTATATTATCAGTTTTAACTATTTTGGATTACTGAAAAAAAATATATTTAAATCTTTGCGGAAGTCAACGCCGCAATTTGTTTCCCAATATAGAGAAACGTACGTACGTTTAGGTTTACGTTCATTTGTATTTTGTAGGTCGTATTTCATATTATACATAGTAAGGATAAGTGGTATACTGCGGGTATGTCATTATGTTACAAATTCAAACACAGTATATCAAAACTTACAATGTTACATTTATTACTTTATTTGCCTTTGGCAATAAAGTATAAAATGTTGCATGCATGGAAAATAGTGAAATATTAGATTCAAGATTGTTTTTTTAAAGTGGTTAACACTTAAAAAAATGATTGACAAAAAAAAAATAGTAAACAAAGACAGATTAAAAAAAGAAAAGTAAAATATTTCTTTTAGTGGCACAGTAGCACACACTGCTATATAAAAATTACACACAGTTTCTAAGGTACCGCACCTCTAAAGGAAGTCACGGATGAGGAACATTTTTGGACCGCTTTGTTGTCCGTCTGTCCATCTTTCAAAACCATTTATCACAAGATCGCGTAGAGATATCCAGCTAAATTAATATTAAATGTCTAGTTCTACGCAGAAAAAACAAACCATTAAGTCAACGTAATCGAAATACAGAAGCATTCATATAATTGTTTTGCTTCATTTTGTATAATACCTATAAGTGAAAATTGTAGGTTTTATAGAAAAAATTTTAGGTTTCATCGAAAAAAATCGACAAATAAGCATTACATTTCAGAATATTATTTTTTCATATTTAACGTATCCATTTCCATCGTACATACGAACTAAACTGATAAAAAAACCTAAGAGACTCTCAATTTAACTCATATTAACCTAATTTTATCAAAAACAATGACAAAATCGGAGGACTTTGAACAAGTACTCTACTCATGTCCCTGCAGTTATAACGGTACGTCCAAATACGTCATACAATAGACCTATCGTCAAACAATGATCGGACACTCGCTCGCCACTCCACAATCAATACAATACCAGTGAAGAGAATATTTATACCAACACGAAGATAGAGTATTAGAGAAAAAGGTTTGACAAATTCGAAATAAATATTTTTGTTGTATTTATTGTTTATTTTTGTGTATGTTATTTAATGTATACGTAAATAACATACATAAAAATACCTATAGGTACCGTTTTTTTTTGTTGTAAATTATGTATTTGGAAAAGTGTATCCGAACTAGTTGATTTTTTTAGAACTACTGTATTTTACAGTCGAATTGATAATCACATTTGGAATGTCTCCTTTTTCTATGTTTTTACTTATTAATTATTGACTGGGTGAACCGATTTATTTGTAAATATTCCGTGTATAATATGTATGTTAATTTTTTGTCAATAATATCTATGAGTGAATCTCAAAAATGTGATATTTGCATTAAGTATGCGCGCGAGAAATGGACGAATAACTCAATATCCCGCCAACCGATTTTGATGATTATTTTATTTATTGGAAAGAATACACTTTAAGACTGTGTTTGTGTTGTTTGTGCTTGATGAAAATTTGATTACGTCCTGATTATAGGATTTGGTTGAAATTGAAGAAATCGGTTTTTTTTTTGTTAAAAATTATTATTAGATAGAACTAACTTTTAAACTATGCTTATACGCGAAAACAACGCCCCCCTTTATTTCGTTACTGGAGAAAACAAAAATATTAAACCCTTTTTTTCCTCGGTTAGGAATCGAACCCACAACATGTTACGTTTACAACTAAACATAGTCAACATAAATGAATTTCCAAGAAGCATAAGAGTAACAGATGAGCAAAATTCTTTAAGATATTATTCAAACAAATAGGTAACCATTTAAAGCGAAATTTTTCTCACAGTATATTATTATGCATACGAATACTTTACTTTTGTGCTATAATTTTATTAAGGTGAACTTCGTCTGCTGCTTTTGTTCGAAAACAAAAACAGCCTCTGCCACTTAGCGACTTAGTACCTGCCCGTGAATACTTATATATACATTTTGCTTTGGAATTATTTCGAATTATGAAACTCAACACAAATTTAGGTGTGTGATGTTATTGTTATGTTAATTTCGTTTTCGTTACTAACTTGGGAAGTATAAAAATGCTTATAATAAAACAACAGACAGTCCACAACAGAGGCATAAGCGTGCGACTGTAAACGTGACGGTTGTGGGTTCGATTCTCACTCGGAGAATGAAATATTTAATACTTTCCTTTTTTCGCTCTTGTCACAAGGTATAGCGCGTCGGTAAGTTCCGCTACTCAACACGCAATGTCTCAAGAATTCGCGAAAAATGGAAAACGAAAGGGTTTTTCTGATCACGATTTCCCGGTTCCTGGTATGTATGGCGTGAAGCTAAGTAAAAATAAAAAAAATGCTTCACCCTTTTTTTGCAGAGATGGACAAGAAAAATCTAGTGCGTGCTACTCCGTTCTCTGCTTTCCATCAGAATTCGAGATTTATTTAAGAAACTGTACATTTATATTCATCTCTGTTCCGTCCGTTTCGACTGCGTCGTGGCTCAGGGGCACAAGCGCGTAACTGTTTCGATTCCCACCCGGAGGAATAAATGATTATTTTGTAATATTTCTTCGTTCTGGTAACAAGGCAAAGTGTGGCGTTAAGTTTCGCCATTTAACATGCAATGCCTCAAAAATTCAGCGAAGAGTGGGTAACGAAGTATCTTAACACAAGGTTGCAGTTTCCTTTGCCCACCATACTATGTGCGAAATACA
This sequence comes from Heliconius congener, assembly GCA_018230605.1. Lineage (NCBI taxonomy): Eukaryota > Metazoa > Arthropoda > Insecta > Lepidoptera > Nymphalidae > Heliconius > Heliconius congener. The sequence goes on from DWAO01000308.1 coordinate 25,710, forward strand.
GCGTGAAATCTAAAAAAAAAACATATTTTTTGTCTAAACGTTTACAGTGATGGTGTTATGTAAAATAAAATACTAAGAGTATACTCTTCTCCTACCTTTATTATACTATTAATATATTTAACTTAATTTCTGTTCACTTCCGTTTTTTTAATTTTTTTCATTATGGTGTTACCAATACTTCTGTATAGCAAAATCACTTTGCCAATATTACGTTGTATGCAAAGCATCGAAACTACTTAGAATTTTGTAACAAAAAGTAATAATGAACAACTATTGAAATAATTTTATAATCGACTACCTTTTACTTACGACTTCGCCGTAGTAGTTCGTGAGGTTACCGCATTCAACCAAACAAAATCTTTGAACAAAGTGTTAGTTTCTGAGATACCATCGACTAATCAAAAAAAGAAAATAAATCCTAAACTATTTTGAATCTTTTATATACGATTTCAATATTTTTTCTGTACAACAGCGAGATCATCCATCAATAGATCCCGTACGAAATTTAAACACAATATAAACAGTATTTACTTTTAATTTACAACGTAAAATTGCTTACAATTCGGCATTCTAATAAAAAAAAATTATTTCAAAGGCGTTTGATTAAGTCCTAAAACCCAGTTTAGTAATTGGACGGTCGGAAAATAGGCAATCAATTAGTCGTTGATTGCTCTACAGTAAGAAAAAAAATTAAGATAAATTTATAGAGCTCACAGAGTGAACCTGAAGTTCACCGAATTTAAGCCTTTTCTTCGATTTGGGCCTATAATAAAAGCAATAGTTTTAGTTATATATCAAATAATAATAATTTACATAGAATATGATCATATTTGAAAAATATAATATAAATTTATTCTAAGAAAACAATCTGCTTCGTTGAATGAACGCAAAGGAGTTCATTCATGTAAAATAATTAAAATACACAGTAAAGAGGTATTATTTGTTCCTTCTTTTACTTTTACTTGTTTATAATTGAAAAATAGAAACTAATAATTTCATTCAATTGTATATTTATACACACATAATATGTTGTTGCGGCGTTGAGTTCTGCTAGTTAACACGCAATGCCTCCAGAATTCGGCAGAAAGTGGGAAACGGAGTGTCTTAACATTAGGTTCCCTCTGCCTACCCTCCTGTGTGCGGGATACAGCGTGAAGCTGATTTTTTTAATACTTATGTTCGGTACACGTTGGTATTGTTATGGCTATTACATTTTTTCTCAATTCAATATTTTCTATGCATTAAAATAATTGAAATAGCAATTTAATGTTATAGTAAGTAAGTAAAACAGTGAAGCCAGTCGTGGCGCAGGAGCACAAAGTGTGACTTTAGGACCGACTGGTTGTGGGTTCGATCCCCACTCGAGGAGATAAAATATTTGTTTACATTTATATTTCTATTTCTTCGCTTTGGTGTCGAGGCAAAGCGCGGCGTTGAGTTCTGCCACTAAATATGCAATAATAATAAAAAAACAAGAGCTTATAATCAGCAGAAGCTGATAATAATAAAAAAATAAAGTTCTACGTACCTATATGAAATAAGAACTTGTAATAAAGAGTACTACTCCTTTCAACATATAAGAACACAGGACGGCGAGAGGCTGCAAAGTTGAGATGCAGGATTTCCCATCAAAGTATTAAATAATGGATACGGTATGGTTGTATATTTTTTCTATATATTTCAACCTCTTTAGTTACTGAGTGACTGATAGACAAACTTTTTGAATATGAGAAGTAAGTAAGGAGGAGATAATTAGTTACGAAAAACTGGTTTGTTGATATTACGCTGATAAAAACATGGATTTTTTAAAAACAATTTATTTATGTATTTTTCGTCTAATATGACTACTACAATACACAAGATACTGTCTAGGGTTCCGCACCTCAAAAAGAAGTCACGGGTCACTTTTAAGACCGCTTTGTTGTCCGTCTGTCCGTTTCGCAAAACCATTTATCTCAAAATTGCATAGAGATATCGAGCTAAATTAATATTAAATATCTAGTTCTACAGTTCCTTAGGGCGCAGAAAAAATTAACCACTAAGTCAACAATCCAAATACAGGGGCATTTATTTATTTATACATTTGTATTGCTTCATTTTGTATAATACCTATAAGTGAAAAATTGTAGATTTTATAGAAAAAAATCAACAAATGGGGATTACATTTAAAAATAAAAGACTTTTTTACCATTTAACGTATCCATTTCCATCGTAAATATATGTAAGTTGGAACACTTAATGTGA
>DWAO01000309.1:0-27905 GCA_018230605.1 Heliconius congener
ATATTTATCTTTCCTAAGTGTGGATTAACACTTTAAAAATGTTTAAAAAAAATATATAAATTTAAGTAAATATTTTATCTCCTCGAGTGGGGATCGACCCACAACGCATGCCGCTGCGCCACGACTAGCCTCGTCATCGACATCCTAAAGTACTTAAAAAACAGATCTTCGTGTAATCTTAGTGTGGGATATAAAGTCACAAACAGGTTTAAAGAAACTCTTTGACTCAAAATAGAGTGAGCCCAGTATCGTCTTTGCTTTCGACGGCGATGTCGCAGTTTGCGGTATAAAGCAAGCAGCAGAATGTAAACTAGAATAGAAAAACTAGAATGCCGCGCGCAAGCCGCCGCCAGCTAAACAGCTGACTCTCGCGGAAGCGCGCGTCGCCGCGCGTTCTTCTGGATTTGCCAAATGGGATAGATCTTATTTCACACTATTTTTTAATATGCATTTTTTGATATTTTTGGTCCGGTCAAATAAATAACTAAAAATATGAGTAACATTTTTTAAAACAAAAGCCACCACAAAATATTTTTTTTTTATAATATTATTTTGTGGTGGCTTAATAATTTATCTTTTAACGTCTATATTGATACTATTTATATCAATTTATGTTTATTTTATATTACTTTTAAATCTATACTCATCACTTTGAAATACAGCATGTCACTAAAGAAAACAAACTTTGTTTTCTTTAGTGACATGCTGTATTCCGCACATAATCGGGTGCCACCACAACCACTTTTACGCCGAATTCTGGAAGCATTGCGTATATTCATATAAATATTTACTTAATTTATAAAATACTTTTCAGAATCATGTATAATTCCTAAGGGCACATTGTGTTCTCTATCTTTGTGGGGTGCCGGTAGATCTAGGCGTGCTTGGGGGGAGGACGCTGACGAGTTTGTACCTGAACGTTGGCTTCAGCCTCAATCGATCAGCAATCCTGCCTTTATGCCATTCAGTGTTGGGAGACGCGCCTGTATTGGTATGTATTTTATTTTGTTACGTATAGATATTTAAGATAACATTTATTGTTTCTATGAAATTACAATAGAACATTTAATTACATTTTCGAAAAACTAACAGATTAATCACTTTGTTGAATTTTGTATCTTCATAGGTTACTAATAATATTCGGCCTTGGCTTCGGCTTAGTCATCAGATATCTCCTTTTAGAAAAACTTTAGCCTCGTTTCATTATTAATAGCATGTAATGATTTTTCAACAGGTAAAAGATACGCAATGGCGATCCTGAAGACCCTTCTAGCCCATTGCGTAAAAAATCTAGTATTCGAATCAGAAGCTCATAAATTAGAATTTCAAATGGACATTAGTTTGAGAGCGATAAAAGGAAATCTTTTACAAGTGAATTTAAGAACATGACATTAATAGAAAACTGAACTGATTTTAATACAATTATATTTATGTATATAAAACTCTTTCATTACTAGTGACTGTCAGACAACATAAAATCGGAAAAGCGCGGGGTTAACACAAAAATGTTGTATGTTCCTTGAGAAGTATAAATGAGCAATAAAAGAGGATTTTTAAAAAATCCTAAACAAGTTTTATAGTAGAATGCAAGATCGGTGTAAATGGTAAGATATTAGAACAGTGAATGAAGTGGTGTATTTGGAAAGTATGTTCACCAGAGATGGAACATACGAGATGGATGCAGAGAGGGCTATTGTGGCGGTAACAGGGTTAACGGTGCCTTGACTGCAGTAATGACAAACGTCAGCACAGCTGCACGTTTATTCGTTGCCCACTAAGGATACAGCGTGAAGCTAAGCTAAGTTAATTAAAATTTTATAATTAACCCAAACAAAGTTATATTTATTAAATATAGAGATGGCTGATGTCATCTTGGTTGGTTGGCTGTTTTCTTAGTTCAACATGGGATAATTACTATTAGAAAAATAGATTTTTGTCTGTTTGGCTATGAAAGAAAAAGCCTCGAATTCCAGCATCTAGTACGAAACTTATCCAAATAAATATGAATATAGTGGTGTTAGTTGAGAAATATTAGTGGTAAAATAAAAGAAAATAATACTTTCACTTGTTTAATTTATGTAACGTCATAAAACTTAAGTATAAGATTTAAATTCTTGCGTAACATTCGTTAGATAGAAATTTTTTGTTAAAAACAACGTTAAGTGATAAATAGTTTGCATAAATGCATTTCTACTAATTTATTTAAATAATACTCGTCAAATATATTCAAAGTGTTAAATAAACTAATAATTACGAGACATCACTGTTTCTAGCGATAATATACTGCGAGATACTAAAGAAAATCGAATTCAAAATATTGTGCACATATATTGTCTTTTTCTAGTCTTCTAATCTTTTTCTTCAGTAACAGTGGATTGAAGCGTTGTATATGCGGAGTACGTAGATTTTATCACGTGCATTAGAAATGGGTAACTCAAAACAGCTATGCCACCAGCGGATAAAGTTAATGTTTTTTGAGAATTTCTCAGCATCAACAGAACAGTTTTTTGATTAGCCACATTAAAATTTTCCCATTCACAGCTATATAAGGCTTTCTCGAAAATGATACTTGCTTCTAACAATCTTTGACCGATCAAACAATCTAAGTATATTTGATCAAATGTATATGGCAGTTGTACGTAAGTGTTCTCCAAGCCACCCAACAGTTCAGCAACGATAGCAAAAAACAGAAATATAAACTCCATTATATATATAATTCTGAATTTGTTTTCGACATTGTACCTAAGTTTCATATTCATAATGTGAAATTTTATGATATCTCTCAAACGATTCTTAATGAATATATTCTTGATAGCGCTTTCTGTTCTTGTACTAAGGCTGTTATTTTGTCGCATGGCTTTTTCGCAGAATATTACACTATCCTGTCTTAGGTTAAGCAGTTCCTCACTCAGAGCTAGCATTTGGGCTTCTATGTAGCCTACTATGATCACCATGAAAGCCACTATAACCGCTAAACTAAAAACTCCGATGATTATAGCGGGTATCATGAGCATTGTTGCAATTTCATAATTTGGTGATTCCAACATCGGTTCTAAGCCTGTAAAGATATATTTACTATTTACGTTTAAGTTACTAAAACCTTAAAATTATACTTAAAATAATTTCATTTACCATAAATAACATATAAATCTTCAGTTAAATGGCGTCCAGGCATCAGAAAAGGCATTATAATATAAATTGTTCCGTTCACCATGAAAGTTATCCATATAATAAGGGCTCTCCTCTTCACAGTTCTTAGATGCTTTTTAATATTTTTAGCAAATCGAGTTTCCGGTACTACGAGACGATCACATTTGATGTATTCATAAATTAATTTTCTTACCGTTGTTCTGTAATTTATTTTAAGCAATAAGCTTTACGCTATATACTGCACTGTAGGCAGATTGGACCTAGGAACCTAGTGTTAAGACACTTCTGAATCTGACTTTAGAATTCTGGAGACATTGCGTGTTAAGTGGCGCAACTCAACGTCACGTTTTGCCTCGTTACCAAAGCGAGAAAAAGAAAATATTGTATGTTTAATTTTTTTGAATGGAATTTGAACGCACAACCGGTCGCACACTTGTACTCCTGTGCCACGACTGGCTTGTACATTTACGCCACAAATTACCTCTCAATGGAGAAAATACTTACAAATCCAAGATTCTCTATAAAAAAATAAGAAAAATTTACTTACTCGTACAACTTAATATAAAAGAACTTTATTATGGCTGAAGCACTGCACATGCCCAATGATACCTCCAAGAAACAAATTGTAATATCACCACATTCAGGACATCGGAATAAAACGAACCATATCATTGAAAATATGTATACGTAGATATAGAAAATTCCAGCCACAACATTAAATATGTAAGTGATCCAGGGAATCGCTGAAATATAAATAAAATAATATGATATTATATATTATATATACTGCCCACTATTATATATATATTATATATAATTGAAAGGAAAGATTGTCATAACCCTAGGTTACTGCCTCATCTGCAGGGTTCCGTACCTCTAAACCGATTTCTGTAAGAAAAGGAGGTTATCAATTCGACTGTATTTTTTTACCTTAGAACTTTTGACTGGGTGAACCGATTTTGATGATTCGTTTTTATTTTGAAGGTAATGCTTTCCGTGTGGTCAAAATATAATTGTACTGTAATCGTTACAAGGAAAAACATTGTTAAAATTGATGTCAGAAGTGAGATTCCTCATCATTGCATTTCTTTCAACCAATTTTATAAAAGAGGATGTTCTCATTTTCAACCGACTGCAAAAAAGGGAGAGCATCCCAATTCGCCCGAATATTTTTTATGTGTGTTGTAATTATGCCAAAATGTTAGTTTTCACAAAATAATACTTAATTAAGATTTTTACTTTTTTTTACATAGTACAACCACTTAGGTAGTGGCTCGTTTGGTGTCTAATGCTACAACAACCTTACTACAATATCAAATCCGTAACTGTTTGCTTTTCTTGGCACCAACTTCCAAATTATAAAGTTTTTTAAGACTATTTCAAGACCCCTTATGAACACCCAAATCAATCTGATGGCTCAATCATTTTTCAAGAAAGAGATGTACCTTCATTTGGTGCTACCTCACAAAGTGTCGAATTTCAAGATCTTAACTACATATTAGACTATTAATCCTATAAATTTCAGCTTTGCTAAAATGACGTAGGTCTGGGGACTCTAGGATCTCAGTCGATTAGCGAGATATTATTTAGCGTCGATTAGCGAGATATTATTTAGATATAATTTAGCGTTTATTATGTGTTAATATGTCATTCTAATTCTAATATTACTGTATTTTAATACATGCTGTGAAAATAAGCGTAAATTTTAATAGGAAATGTTCTTTTAATCACAACATGAGCCGAATGTTACATATTTCGCTTTTTTTAGTGTTTATTTAACATGACGGTACTTACGTCTAATATTGTTCTGATCTATGTTGATGGTCAGTCCTCTGAATACAATACCAATATTTTCTATGAGAGTTGGCAAATCACTGTGGTCGAGCCCCAAGTTGCCGAAAATACCCATTTTGAAGTGTCTAGAAATAACCAAGGATTAGTGTCGGATAAAAAAAATATACTTAATAGTCCAAGATATGTTACTTTATCTAATAATAAATAATAATGATTTTTATGACGTTAAGCAGAGGAAATCTATTTTCGAGTGGAAATGGAACCCACAACCGTCGCGTTTACAGTTACATATAGTGGTGCTGCTGCGCCATGATGTACTAAATGAAAATTGTTTTTATTTAATATAATATATTGTAATAAAATTTACTTTGTGTAGTTTTTAAAGATATAACCGTAATTTTTTAACAATAAAAATAGCAATGTGTGACACGATTTTTAATGTAAATTTTGTCAATTGATGTTAAAATATATATTGTTAATAAATTAATTCGATATTCATTTAAAGCGTTCACCAAGAAATTGGTTGTAACTTAGAATAATTTTATTGGTTTGTGATCATTACAATAAAATGAATAGATAAAACTATGTCAGTCATGTTGAATCAAAAGCCAAATCCAAACCAAAGCCGAACCAAAAATATCTAATAAATGAAAAACAATAAAAAATAATATAATAATAAAAAAGAAATGAGAAAATTAATAACAGAATCTAAATTAAACTAAAAACAGTTTCGGTTATAAGTATACTGCGACTCAACACGCAATTTTGAGCTCGGTGTGGCACAATGCGACAAGCGTGCGACTAAACGTGATGATTGTGGGTTTGATTCCCACTCGGGGGAATGAAATATTAAAATTTTCATTTAGTTGCCCTGGTAATAAGGCAAAGCGCGGCGTTGAGTTCCGCCGCTCAACTCACAATGCCCCGAGAATTTAGAAGAATGCTGAAACAGAAGTGCCTTAATGAGAAAGTAGTCTCTTCACAGTAGGTTCCCTCTGCCTAGTCTGCTGTATGCAGGATACGGCGTGAAACTAAAAAAATACACAATGTCTTGAATTTGGGTGGAATGCGGAGAACAGAGTGAATTAACATTAGCTTCCCTTTGTCTAAAGTGGAATTAAGCGTGAAACTGAAAACAATATATTTAAAAAACATATAAGGCACAAGAATATATGTTTAAGTACATATCCGATATATATATAATTCTATATGGTTCTAAAAGTTCGACTCTCCTTTCCGTAGTATACCTTTGAAATACAATATATTAAAAGAAAGAATCGTCGCTGGTTTCAAAATAAATATAAAGAATTCTTTCATTTCTATCACTTAGAATAAATTAAAAGAGCGTGACAGTCTTGAGTGACAGTCAAATTACTTAATTGGTTTTAATTGTAATATAAAAGTTTTTTTTTAATTAAACTAGAAAAATCTTGCTATAATTGCTAGTAATATGGCTACTGCTGTGTTTCTATTTTTTTTAGCGTCACGCTGTAACCCGTTTATATCAGCGTAGGCAGAGCTACCCGATTGTTAAAGCTTTATTTCTTTAGATATTGTTGGTGGAATACAACACCTTGAAATAAATAATTAAATTTCCATGAATGGGAATGAAACCCACAACCGCCAGGTTTTAAAGACGTTTTAACGCTGCGCTACGACGGTTTATTGTCATTTTTCAATTTCACGTTTTATTTTCCATAGAAACGTCGTCAGCTTTCCGTCCAAATTCTAAATATTGCGTGTAGAGTGACGGAACTCAACGACGACGTTTTGTTATATGAGAAAAAGAAAATAATTTATACATCCATTCTTCTAAGGCCAGTCGTGGTGCAGGTGCACAAACGTGTGATTGTAAATGCGAAAAATTGTGGATTCAATTCTCACTTGAGTATATGAAATATTTAATAACCACCACTTAACACAGTCTCTAGAATTAGGTGGAAAATAGGGAACGGAAGTATCTTAATGGCAACATGAGTGTCAACACTACGTTCCCAGGTTCCCTCTGCCTACCCTGCTATGTTTGGGTTATAGTATGGAGGTAAAAATCACAATCGCCGTCAAATATATCTATAAGATATAAAAATAATAAGAACCTATAATTGTTGAATGCATTTATTCAAAAATTGCAGGTTCTTTGAAATTTTATTTGGGAAAATCGATATTTAAAATATATATATTTATTATATTATTTATTATATTTTATTTGTTTTTTTGAATCGGTTATGCAAAGTACGGCATTGGGTTAAGGTTAAACATATAATGTATTGAAAAAATAAATAAAAATAATTTTCTCTTGTTTCAAAATACATTTTTATTTTTTTTATAAACGTACATACTTTATTCAATTTTTCGCTATACAAACATAAACGTCAATCAAAATGTGCCTCCGTGATTAAAATAAATGTAGCTCTAATTATACAATTTAAATTCTAAAACTATCACCTGCGATTTTCTAATTAAAAAAGATGAACGCCATAAGGCCCAGTTGTAAAGCGTTTGACTCTACATATTTTAACTTCAGTGGTAAGCAAAAACACTTTTTTAACTTCACGTTGTATCCCGCATAGGTATTACGTGTAGAGCGTTCACCGCTCAACACACTCAACCAATGATGGGAATCGAACTCTCAATCGTCGCGTACTGTCATATGCTTGAGCCCCTCGGCTCGGTACTTAATAGTAGATTTAAAAGACGTCAATGACTATATAGAGCACGGGAAATGTTTATATTGTTTTTCTTTCTTTTTCTAAGATTCCTGAAAGTAGCAGAAAGAACCTTATATTATTCTTCTACGTTTTTCGCCATCTGCCTGGAATAAAGACATTGTGTATTGAGAGTAGCGGAACTTAACGCCGCTGTATTTTTGTTTACCAGAGCAGGAAAAATATATTTGTAATTCATTCCCTCAAGTAGAGATGGAATTAACGAAGGACGGACGTCCGCGGTGGTTATCGTTTATATACAGTCACATGTTGTTTTACCGCGCTAATACGCCATGTTTACGTACATAATTTGAAATATGTTTTAATAAAAAAATATAAATGTGAAAAATATATTTTGAGGCTGTCGTGGTGCAGCCGCATGGCGTTTTCTTCTTTTACAACCGTGAAGGCGAAGGTTGTGGATTCGATTCACATGAGAGAAGCGCAATGAATTATTTTCGTTGCCTCTCTTTGATAATAATAAAAGGAACGATAATGGGTTCCGCTGCTTTGAACGTAGTGTCTCCAAAATTGGGCAGTGCATGTGGAAAAGGCAAAGGCAACCTACAGGTTGCCTTTGCCCACCCGCGTGTAGCACGTGTTGTGTTTACAGTCAAATACTGTTCCATGTATCTACAAGTATATAATTAAGAGGAAGCCGTCGTGGCACAGGAATTGTGCTCCTGTGGGACTGTAAACGCAACGATTGAGGGTTCGATTCCCATTTGGTGGAATCATATATTTAATATTTTCTTTTCCTCGCTATGGTAATAAGGTAATACCTGAAAATTCGGAGGAATATAGGTAACGAAGTATCCCAACACCAGATTCCACGATATTAACGCTTCAAACTTCTAATTTCAGGTCATCAAGAAAAGAAAATTTGAAAGGAAAGTTTAGGAAAGTGATAAAAGTTTAGATGAAAACAATTTTGGTAATCTTCAGATTATTTGCAGGCAGCGAGGAAATTTGTTTAAGATCATTTTTTTTTAATAATTTTACTTTAAAATGTCGAAGACATTAAAATGTCGAGGACATTTTTATTTCATTGTTTTATTTTTCCAGAAAATATCTCAAGAATGTGGCGAATATGTTTCTCAATCGATAGAATGAAATATACTAAGAATAGTGAAATGTATGTCACTCAATACACTATGGGATACACCACGAAGTAGAAAAAAAATCTTTATTACAAATATGGTTTTGTGTAAAACCTGGGAGATTGATATGTATTATAAATAAATAAAATTAAAGTGACTGTCTGTAATTTAAAAATATTCGCGTTTATACCTTCAACTTTAAAATTTTTGTCTGTATGTCTTTTTGTTTATCTTAGCTAATCTCCGGAACAGCTAAGCCGATTTTTATTGATTAATATTATTTTTTTATAATTAGATTAATAATAATTAGATTTTTATGACTTTAAATTCTCATGACTTTAAAGTCATAAAATAAAGAGTCGCTATCGCTATCATGAAATAAAGATTATGTTAAGGATTTGAAATAAGTAATTTTTCATTCTAAAATAAATTTAATAATTCCACTAGGTTATTTCTGCTATATACAAAACGCTAGATATTCATGATATAAAAAAAGTAAAATATTATAGGGCAATATAATATATGTACACACACACATGTCACAAAAAAACATACATAAAAGGTAAACAGATACATAAAGGGCTAGAAACTGATTTATAAAATAGTCTTAGCAAGTAAATATAATTACGTATGAATAATTAAGGATTTTTAAAGACCCATTTCGATTCTAATAATGAGCCAATTATTTATAATTACTTTATAATATTAAAAAGATTTTTAGTAAATTACCTAAAGCTGTTTTGATGATATAACGTTTATTTTAAATTAATAAAACTACTTTTCCAGGGTAAATTCTAAGGTGGTATACGCTGTATAGGTATATTTTAGTATCATTATTAAACAATTTAAATTTAGCTGATATCAGGGTTTTCTGTGATAATCCCAACATAAGCAAAATAGTCTTTTGGTTTTTAATACTATACTCCCATTTGCAATTGTATAGAGCTTCTTCGAAGTTATTGCAAGCGTCGATTAATCGTTGGCGAGCAAGTGTAGGTAAGTATGTCTGTGATTATATCCAAAACTAGTGCTGGACAGAATTCTCTGTCCAATTCGTGCACTAAATCAATGATGACAATATGAAACTTGACAATATCTCTCAAATGAATGTCAATAATTTCATTGGTGATATTATCTTTGTCGTTAATGACATGAACTTTGTCAATATCACAGTTGATTTCATTGTAGAAGTGTTGGCTGTCGGACCAAACGTTTCTTAGTTCTTCGCTTAAAGCGTGCATTTAGGCTTCAGCATAACCGACTATGACGACCACGTATATAGCCACGCTCAACACTGTAAACAACAAAACCGACAGCAGAAAACAGCACTAACGTTTGAATTTTTTTATAAATATCATTAGTAATAATTCCCAGGAATATCGAGGCATTATTAATTATTGTTGGATAAACGTGATGACTTAGACTTAAAATGTTAAGCGTTTCTACCATCTCGTACCATGAGTTCCTCTTCATGTTTTACTTTGAAATTTATTATTTATTATCAATCAGCATGAAAGTATAAATAGTAATTGAAACAGTAATAAGCAGTATAGTATATTTAGTTGTGAGTCGACGACCAGTACACGCGATGGTAGGTTTGATCACCACTCGAAGGAATTTATTTCCTAGTCTTCGTATAATCGGAAATTGGCGTGAAGCTGAAAAAAATTAACTGTTAAAAAATTGTACTAGCTTCTTTATCCAGTATAAGCCACAAGAGTAGAATTGTGTAAGTACAGTTTGAGTTTTTAACAAACAATTGATCATTGGCGGTCATTAGCAATCTATTGTGTACTCACGATGACATCTACATAGAACCCATTACAATAGTTAGGAGCGTTATTATTGTTTTTTAAAGCCATAGACAAAGTCACTATTGATTAATCAGTTTTCAGGTAACCAAAAATATTTCAATTCATTAAAGATTTAGCTTAATTTTATACTAAATATTATTATATAACTGTAATATTTTTATTTTTCTCAATATTCACACATCTCTACTATAATAAAAACAAACTGATAATGCTCCTTATTTTTATCATGATGAGGCTGTCGGCGCAGCTTTACATCATCTGAGTGTAAATAATTAAGTACCATTTCTATTAGGAAAAATTAATTATTTGTTATAGATTTTCTCATTCTGGTATCAGAACAAAGTGCGGTATTGAGTTCAGTCACTCGACACGCGATATTCCGAAAATTGTACTGGAAAGGGAAAAGGCCACGAGGCCAGTCGTGGCGCAAGGGCACAAAGTGTGAAACGGACTGGGTGTGGATTCGATCCCCACTCTAGGAGATGAAATATTAACTTAAATTTATATTTCTATTTTTTCGCTCTGTTGTCGAAGACAAGCTCGGCGTTGAGTTCTGCCACTCAACACGCAATGCCTTCAGAATTCGGCAGCAAGTGGGGAATCCGGTATCGGGCATCCATTATCTGAAGTGACACTTAAAATTTTTTTACATATTTATCTTTATTTATATATTTAATTACAAGGATCACCCACTAAAATGAAAAATAAAGGGAGAGGCATTTGGGGAACACTTAAAACATTCGGACTTAGACACGACGACTTTCCAACAATTATGAACAATGTTGCCATATTGTTACGAGTTCTGACTATTAATATTTACGCAAACGCAAAACGTAAGTTATTTTAATAGATGCAACTGTAATTACAGTAGATTATATTATCAGTAGTTCGTGAGATTAGAGAGAGAACCAAACCAGCTGTTCCACTTTACATTTAACAAGTATGTATATGTTATGGCTCAGGCGCATAAGCGTGCGACTGGAAACGCCACAAATTCTGAACCCGATTTCCACTCGAAGGACTGAAATATTTAATATTTTCATTGCTTAGTTCTGGCAACGAGGCAAAACGGAGCGTTGAGTTCCGCAAATCAACAAGTGGGGAACAGAAGTGTCTCAGTGAGGAGCGTTTTAGCACTAGGTATTCTTTCCTGCTATGTGCGGGATATACCATGAAGAAGATAATAAAATATAAATTAAAACAAAATTTCTTTTTTTTATCTTTGTTTTAAATTTTAGCAATTTCTCTAATTCTCTACATATTGACTCTAATAGTAAGTTTTGCTTACATCTACGAGTGCGTCATCTCTATGGTATGGCTAGTATTCTTCTATTACGGACGCACTGGACAATGGGACGGAATATGTGTGGCTTTAACCTTATTCTCATGCACAGTCACTTGTGTCACAAAATTTGTGTACATGAAATTTTTTTCGTAAGTTTGAAATTTTAAATAAAAAATGTATTTCACTAAACGTTTACGCCTAACCTGATTTAGTTAGTTAGTTTATGCTTTATTGCACACAAAAAAAACACACTACTAAAGTAGTCCATATGACCTCAGTATCGACTCTTTCATCCTCATGTACTTTCAGCGATTTTCTGTGGTTCAGCGGATATTTAAAAATTTGTGATTTTTTGGAAAAAATCGGACCCATGAGGAAAATTGGCAAATACAGTCAGACTGTTGGATCTGGATCTGGATCTGCGCTCGTAATTTTTTTCTCGGATTTGTATCATATTTTATCCAAAACTAAAAACTTTTTAAATAAGCTAAATTTTAATTAAAATTTTCAAAAAATACTCAAGTCGTAGTAGTGTGTATGTGTTGATAGTGTGCCTATAAAGTTAAAAAATCCTCGATTTCTCCAGGATCCCATCATCAGATGTTCACCATGGGTCCGCCTGTGGGATATACCCTTTCCAACAAAAAAGAATTATCCAAATCGGTTTAGGCGTCTTCGAATAATCGCTAAACATACATTAAAAAAAAAAGATTCCGATGACTTGAGAACCTCCTTTTTTTGAAAGTCGGTTAAAAAATATATACAAAGAGGTTGATTAAAGGTAGATTAGAGAAGATACTTTTTTTTTTAAAAGAAAATCTCAAATATCTGTTGAGCCACTGAAAATCGCTGACTATAAGGTATGGTATATATGGTAAGGTATATACTCCTATGGGTTGTCTACACAACCGTTGATCCTTCGATCGCGTTACGCTCTGTATCTACATACTATAAAAATAATTTTTCGGTTTCTTTTGTAATAAATTTAATCTTATTTTTTTATTTTTTGTTTTATCATAATTAATATTTCATTGTAATTATAGAAAAGATGTAAAGATAACAGTTGGAAATTTTCATAAATGCGATGCTCAAGTTATTCAAAATACCAGATTTGCTAAGAATCTTCGGAAAAGACTTAGAACGGTTAAGAAACGAGCCACCCTCATATGGACTACTTTAGTAGTGAATGGTAGTATATTCATGATGATACCTTATGTCACTCCTGGACGACATTTTTCGCTGGACTTATATTATTTGTATGGTAAGAGAAGAAAACACAATGGGAGTGTAATTGTATATTACTTTAAAGCATAAGTTACTGTAGTAACAGGTTGTTACACAATAAACGCCGAATTTTTTATACATTACAAAGTTTTAGTAAAGGTGTTTGCAACAAAAAATGATTAATTTATTACAATGCTAAAAATAAATTTCAGATGTAACCTGAAATTTCATTTGCACGAAATACAAATATTATAAAATTTAAGTTTTCCTATTTCCTTAGAAATGTGGATAGATTCTCTCTTAGAATTCTCCCACACTCTCCGCACTTCTCTGTTTACAGGTTTAATGCCCATGTTAGAATCACCGAACTACGAAATAGCTACGTTCATCAATACACTCAGCTCGTTCTTCTGTTCGTACACTATGGTGTGTGTTGCAATATATGTCATTGTTATAGTCGGTTATAATGAAGCCCAAATGTATGCACTTGGAGAAGAATTACTTAAAGTTTGGGATGACAGCCAGAACTTTTATAATGCAGTAAAACATAAAATACAAGATAAAATACACATTATAGATATCAAAGATAACATTTCAAACGATTTTATAAAAATACGTTTGAGAGCTATTATAAAATTTCACATTATCAATATTAAATTAGTTAAAGATCTGGAAGAAGAGTTGCGGTCCACCTTTGCTTTGGAATTTATGATAGTCGCTTTCTCTATAACAGTTGAATTACTTGCTGGATTGGAATATACATACCTTCAATTACCTTTTTCTTTAGTCCAAGTTTTTATGGATTGTTTGGCTGGACAATGTCTTATCGATGCTTGTAATTATTTTGAAGACGCCGTCTACAGTTGTCAATGGGAAAAATTTAATATTAAGAATCAAAAAACGATTCTCCTTATGCTAAGAACGTCACAAAGAACGTTGATGATATCCGCCGGTGGAGTATCTAAGATAAATTTTGAATCTTTGATGGTTATATTAAAATCTACGTACTCTGCCTATACAACTTTAAAATCTACAATGAAATAGATTTTATTTATATTTTTTTACCTATATGCTATATCCTGCCCATAGTAAGGTATGTAGAGAGTACCTAGTATTAAGACTCTCAGTTCCCTACTTTATTGGCATTGCGTGTTGAGTGGCGAAAGTCAAAGAGGCGCTTTTCCTTGTTATCAGAGTGATGAAATGAAAATATTAATTATTTCATTTGCCCTAGTTGAAATCGAACACACAACCGTCGCGTTTACAATCTCACGCTTGTGAGACCACCGTGGCCTCATTGTGCAGTTTTCTTATAATGAGTATAGTTTAAAAATACTTTATACTATTGTTATATATTAGTGATCAAATTCATAAAATTGAAGAGTTAGTTTGGTTGAATGCTCTAATCTGCGGAATATCGGAATTGAAAAAAATTGTATATTTAATATAGCCATCCTACATAATTAGGTTATTCAATACTAAAATAATTTTCAAAACGAACCAGTAATTCCGTGCTGATATTAGCGCGTTCAACCAAACTCTTTCACATAATATTGGTATAGATATTGCGACAGATAATGAAGAACACCTGTCCTGATGATATAAATAAAATTGTAATTATTGTTTCAAATAAATGAAAGTGAACATTTTTCTTTGTTTTTCTACAACTAAAGACCAATGCAAATTTACTATTCCTTAATAGAGATAAGTAATTTACAAAAAGTAAAAAAGCATAGAAAGCGTCTATAAATCAATAATAATAAAAAAAAAACAAAAGTTAAGTACGGGTCAGACTTGCGAAACAGACAGACAACATAGTGAACCTATAAGCGTTTTACCTATAGCAGGGTAAGCAGAAGGAATCTAGTGTGGCAGTGGCCGAGCTCTTTGCCTTGCTTGCCTGGCTACTCTACTTCGTGTATTGCCTTGTTACCTACCAGAGTAAGGAAATGAAAATATTAAACCATTCATTCATTTGTGTGAGGATCAAACTCACATGCATCGCATTTACAAACACGCGCTAGTGTCACTGTGCATCAATGGCCTAACTGAACTTCTATTCAAACTTATGCTTCAATAATAAAAATCTAAAAGTTTTGTCTCAGCAGCGAAAACGAACAAAATATTAGGCAATTCAGCAGACAGTCTAAGAGCATTTAAGAGGTAAATTTTACACTTCGTTAACACGTTCCTCACTTTTTATTGTCTTTGAAGGAAACACTAAAAATATTTTTCCGATGTGCCTTGTTTTTTTGTGTGGAAATTTATTTTTGCACTTCGAAAATTCAAATAAAGTAGTTTCCATTGGATATTTATTTTTGATATTCACAGTTTTCTAGAAATCGTGTACCTATTGTAATTTTGTTACATTTTTTTTGGATGAATCAATCATTAAATAAAATACATTTACAAGAGTTTAAATGTAATTTTAAAGTTTATTTAAGAATTTCGTTTCATTTAAGAACAATCAGTAATATTTAACTTGTCGGTTACCTGGTTGGTTCCAGGTAACAGACAAATCAACTTTTTTTGATAGCCTGGGCACCATAGTTAAAATATTATACAAATAATATATACAAACACATTTTATGTATTCAGGACATAGTTGTGCCATGTAATACAGAAAACATATCTTGATAGAGCATTGGTTACGTTCTTTCATATATAATATCATTATCATTTTTATAATAGTCGTGTACAAAGGGAAATATAGATTGTTGTTTATATTTGATCTTCACTGATCTACCAACATTGATTTGGAATATCTCCGTATTTCTGAAAGTGACAACGTTTACAGTGTCACTTTCAAGTTGTCACACGTTTAGTGTGACAACTTTGCTAAATCGATATTTACTCGAGCGTCATAGCGACCTATTAGGTTGCGATCATATCATATATTTTTGATCGGTAGGATAAGCGGCTATAAATTTCCAGAAATGACATACTCAGACATACTCTAACCCGTTACATATTGATATCATCCATGTCCAACGAGTTCTTCAGATTTTCTAAAGGGATGTTAAACGAAACTGAAAAAAAGCTCTTATATAATAATCGAATGTCTTATTTCTCTTATATAATGTATACTAGTGCAAAATCAAACACAATTTCGTCACTTTAAAATAGTCCAGCGCGTCAGATTAAGTATGGTACATCTTCATGCTCTAGACATGGTATCTCATAATCTGACGATTATCTGAAGGTACTACTAATATGAGAATATTTTTTTATATTTGTTGTTAGTACTAGCTAACTACAGAGCTAGCTACAGATACTAACAACATAAATAAGTTGTAACAAGCGTATAAGAATTTCGACGTAGCGAGAACGTATGGCTCAGTGGTCAGAGCGCCTGGTCGAGTTCGAGTCCCGCTACGTTAAAATTTTTATACGTTTTCTTAATAAGTATTTATCTTTCCTAAGTGTGGATTAACACTTCAAAAATGTTTAAAATTTTTTTTTTTTTTGCAAATATTATTTATTAACATGGGTACGAAATAAAACACAACAATTCATATTAACATAAATTATGCTATTAATTTATTTAAATATTAAAGTTAATTCATAGTAGGCTGTTGTAATACATAAACTTCATCAAATAAAATTTTTTGCTTTAATTCTTTTAGCTTCCTGTGCAAGACAGGATTGACAGAGGGAACATGGAAATCTCCATTGGCGTGTGGAGTAGGGGAATTGTTTGTCGCGTTTTGCTTGTTATAAGAGTGAGGAAATGAAAATATTAAATATTTTGTTCTAACCCGTGGAGATTAAACCTACAACTACAACTGTCGTGTTTATTGTCACACGCTTGTGCCCCCGTGCCACGAATGATTTTAAAGTGCAATTTTTAGGCAATAATAAGTAATAGTAAACTTTTAAGCTATACTGTGCGCTTGTGAATAAATATTACAAAGCTGAATGTAAAGTAGTAAATGTTGAATAAATAGAATTTAACACAGACATGAGACACGGAAAACTTAGAGTTGATAATCCACCCGCAGATAATGTGAGAGTCTTTTGCGATATATGTAAAATTAGTAGTACGCTTTGTCTGTTTCGTGTATCAAAATTTTCCCATTTACAAAAATATACAGCAGTCTCGAAATTGACACAGGCATCTATCAATCTTTGGCCAGTGAAACAATCTACTGCTACCTGCATTAGTGAATAAGGTAGTTCTAGATACGTGTTCTCTAAGCCTCCCAGTAGCACGGCTGTTATACTTATAAATAACAGAATGAACTCTACGGCAATTGCCCCACGGAACACTGCCTCTACTTGTTGTATTAGGGTCATATTAATTACATGAATTTTAACTATATCTCTCAAACGATGTCTCATTAAGTTATTAACAGTTTCGTTATCTTCATTTTCGTCTCCAAATTGTTTTAGATCTTCATGGGATTGGACATCGATACAATTTTTCTTGGCATCGTCCCAAATTTGTAAGATTTCTTGGCTTAAGGCGAGTAATTGCGCTTCAACGTAGCCAGTAATGATAATTAGAAAAGCAGTTATGTTAGACGATAGAAAAACTGTTAAGCCAATACTGGCAGAAAATAAGAATATTGCTATTTCATAATTAGGGCTTTCGAACATTGGATCTAAGCCTAAAAAGGCAGAAAAACAAAATGACTTGATTTCAAGATCACTTTTTTCAAATATTTTTACCAAAATAATTTACAAATAAAATATCTTACCGTAAAGAATAAAATCATCTTCTGGAAAATGACGCCCAGGAGTGAAAAGTGGCTTTAGCATATATATAGCACCGTTAGAAATTATGACTATCCAAAAAATCATAGCTCGTTTCTTAACAAGTCTCATTGTTTTCAAAATATTTTTCTCAAATTGACTCCCAGGGACTATTAAACTATCACATACAAGATATCCTGCTATGATTTCTCTTACTTTATCCCTGAAACAATTAAGTTAATATTATACATACATAGAATTCAATACATAAGTTGACGAACATGGACAGTGAGATAGTAGAAGTATTTTGTTAAACTAAACTGCTGTTAAATAACTGTTTTATCGAATTGGCGTGAATTTATCGAACTGTGAATTTAGTTTTTAATGTAGGTTTAAGTGTTTACTTAAAATGATGAGACCAGTCGTGGCGCAGGGGTACAAACTGTGTCTGTAAACGGGACTAGTTGTAAGTTCGATCTCCACTCGAGGGAATGAAATATTTATTTAAGTTTATATTTCCATTTCTTTGCTCTGGTGTCGGGAAACGTGGCGTAGAGTTCCGCCACTCAACACGCAATGCCTCCAAATTTCGGCGGTAAGTGGGGAACGGAGTGTCTTAACATTAGGTTCCCTCTGCCTACCCTGCTGCGTGCGTAATAGAGCGTAATGCTGATTTGATTTTTTATTCTTAAAAATATTATTAAAATTAAAGCAAAGCAGATTCGCAAATAAATAATTCTGTAGTTCTTCATACCGATAGGCTCAGAATTAAATATTTAATACTTTTGGTGTAATATTATATTCAATTTTAATAAGAAAAAGAAACTTACTCAAACAAATACATAAACATAAACTTGCAAAAAGCAATAGTACTGGAAACTCCAACTGAGAAGTTGATAATGGCCGATAGTCTGTTGCTGGTTCGACGGCAGTAGACAAAGGTATACCACACAGTAGAAAAAATGTATACGTAGACGTAACTCGAAGTTAATATTATAGTTATAATATAGAACAGTATCGATATACCTTAAAAAAAGTGGTTATTAATACTGGCATTAATATATATATATATATTTTAAGCAACTTTTTATTCTGATGCCTATTCTCACTTGGATGAAAAAATAGTTTAATTTCTACGTTCTGGTAAAAGATAAACCGCGAGATTGAATTCCGCTACACAATAGGTTATGCCACGAAAATTGATGCGGAAAGGGACGCTAGTTTCTTTCTGTCTACCGCACCTGCGCCACGCTGTTAAAAAACTCCGTTTCTCATTTATTTTTTGAAACGTCCCGTGTTGAGGAACGGCGAGTCTTAACGCCGTCTTTATCTATCAGTGGGGAAATGAAAATATTTTAAATATAATATTCTTTCTCATTAAGGATCGATCCCATATCCTTTTGCGTCAAACGTTATCCCATTGCACCCCGACGGCCTTACACAATCATCTTACGTTTATTATTCCGTTTGTCTATTTTAAGTGTCAGCAGTCTCAGCATGACGGAAACATTCCATAGTAACGTTGTCAAATCACAGTAACCTAGTCCAAATTTTCTTATTTTATCCATTATAACGTAGTAACCTGAAAAGGAACTAAGGAAATTATAAGTAATATACAAATCAAGTTATACATGTAGTCGCTGTCGTCAATAAACAAGAAAAAAGATAATGATTAAACGACAAGAAACTTCTAAATAAATCATTAGTAAAATTTTTATAAGGTATTTGAACTACTCTGCACTAAGACACTGCACTTTGATGTTGTACAAGATGACTGTCAATATTACCGTAGCCTCTATTAATATCGATTTAGGTGACTAAATTATGTAAATAAGAATAATTAATAGGTCCACCCTGAGCCTATAATTTGTGTATTATTTAGGTATAAGCAATGTAAATGCATAAGACAAACAAAGTTCTATTTTAGTAGTGTTAGTTAGTTTTTTTACATTTTTCTAGGTAACAAGGACTTATAGGTAACAATACTCACTGTTCTCTAGATTTTATTAATTCGTAAGGTAACTTTCACTCCACTTTTCCTTCCACGGATCACTCTCCTGTGGAATTGCCTACCTGCGTCCGTGTTTCCAGGTCAATACAAAATGTAGGCACCTCTTTATAAAACCTATCCGTCTAGATTCTAGAAGCTTTTTGTAGTAGATTCATTTACTTTTTATCATAAAAAATATACCCACAAAATTTTATCCTCTACTTTAACATGTATTAGTATTTAGGCGATATTATAAGAAACTATTCGTTCAATATCATTCTGAATTATAATGAATAATATTTTCCTTTTCTAGATTTTATTTGACTTATATAGATAGATATGCCTTAATTTTGTTTTAAATTAATGATGAAGACTACTTTTCTTCTTCAATTTAAACCAGATCGATTATTCACAGATCTTTCCACCATTTTGATAAGATTTTTTTCCCAGTATTGATGCAATTTAAATTTATTGCTTTTAGCTGAATATTCAAATAATTAACTTACGTCTCTATAATAATATAAGTATCTACTTTATAGAAATAGGACAATAGAGTAATTACTAAGTGAGCTACCTTGTACGTAGTTTTATAATTGTTAGCGTCATAAATAATTAATGTTTAGATGTAAGGTGTTAAAGTATTCTAATTGCTTTATATTGCTATTTACATAGAAAGTAGTGAGACCAGTCGGTGCGCAGAGGTGATGACAGTGTGACCGAATCGACTGGTTTTGGGTTCGATCCCCACTCGAGGAAATTAATATTTATTTACAATTATATTTTTATTTCTTCGCTACGGTGTCGAGGCAAAGCGCGGCGTTGATTTCCGCCACTCAACACGCAATGCCTCCAGGCCTCGGCGGAAAGAGGGGAACGGAGTGTCTCTCTCTGCCTACCCTACTGTGTATGGGATACAGCGTGAAGCTGATTTATTTACTTTTATTTAAATTGAATGCTTTATATTAAATATATTAATATTATAAAGCGAAAGAATACGTCTGTTCGCTTAAACGCTAAGGTCTCACAATCTCACTACTGGTCCGATTTATATTTTGCTTTATATGAAAGGTACATTAAGGTTAATGTCGTGTAAATAAAGTAGCTCCATTAATTATGTTATTCATTTTTAATTGTTGTAGCCTTACAAATTAATTAAACATTAAAAATATATAAAGTATATAATGCAATAAAGTTAGTATTTTTTTAAATTAATATCAAAATACTAAAACTCTTCAGATCCAGACGGAAAGCAAAGAACAGATTAGATCCGGCTAAATTAAAATAATTTCTTCTCCCAAAAGGAGAATCAATCAACAACCATCAGGCTTACAACTAGTTGCTATTCTACAGAGTCACTACACTACCTTCATAAACACAGCAATCAATACACACAGCAGGTTTCAATAACAATTTTATAATGTCGAATGCAGAGTTGTAAAAGCCGAATAAATAGACTTAAGTACAGACATCAAGCAAGGGAAGCTCAATGTTGATAATCCACCAGCTGATAATTTAAGCGTTTTCATGGAATTTTGTAATAACAAAAGGACAGTTTTCATATTTTTACCATCAAAATTTTCCCATTGGCATGAATATACAGCTTTTTCAAATGTAATACAGGCGTCTATCACTCTTTGGCCTATAAAACAATCTACGGCAACTTGCATTAAGCCAAATGGTATTTGCATGTATGTGTTTTCTAAACCACCGAGAAGAACAGCAGTTAAGCTTATCATTAGTAACATAAATTCTATAGCTATAGCCCCACGAAATACAGCGTCTACTTGGTAAAAAAGATTTATATTTATAATATGTATTTTAACAATGTTTTTCAAACGATTAGTTATAAATTCATTTATAGCTTTTTCTTTATGTTTTTCTTGATGTCTTAATTCTTCATTATGTACTGGAACAGCCTTATTATAATTATTTTCTGCATCTTTCCATAATTGTATTATTTCTTCACTCAAAGCAAGAATTTTTGCTTCAATGTACCCAGTGACTATTATTAAAAAACCAGTTATGTTAGATGGTAAGTAAACGGTGACGAATATACCGGCGGTGGTTAATAAAAAAGCTATTTCGTAGTTAGGACTTTCGAATACGGGATCTAAGCCTGTAAAAATGATATAAAAATTTATGATATATTTCTCTTGATATCAATTTAATAATCGAATTTTGTCTCATCAAATTTGAGATAGTTTCTCAATCTACATTTACTTAAATGCAAATGAATTTAATGCAAAATTTAGTTATATATTAGAAAAACATTAAATCTTTTCTGTGTAATACGAATTTAGTAATAGGAAGTTCTGCAGTGGTTGTATCCTACCTAAAAAAATATCTTACCTAAAACAATTAAATCGTCCTCTGGAAAGTGTCGACCGGGTATCAAGAAAGGTTTCAAAAAATAAACTACACCATTAGAGATGATGACAATCCAAAAGATCATGGCTCTCTTTTTAATAAACCTCATAGTTTTAAGAATGTTAGTTTCAAAACGACTTCCTGGAATTATTTTCGTATCACGTAATAGACATTCAGCTGCTATGTCTCTTATCTTATTTCTGTAGAAAATAAAAGATTAGCAGCTTAACCTACATTCTTTTTTCTGAATAGCAGGATAGGCAGAAATAACCTAGGGTAAGACATTCCGTTTCTCTATTTACACCCAATTTTCTAGAAATTGAGTATTAAGTAACACAGTCTACGAGGGTAGGAAATAAATAATTATTTTAATATAATCAATCAAAGACATCATCATTCAAATTAAAGACATAAGATGAAAATTAAATATGTTCCAAGATTGTGCAAAGGCATTCTATGGATTAGTAATAAAACTTTTAATGAGACACTCTATAATGTAATGTACATAACTCTATAATACTTCATAATTTCTCAAGTTTCAAACGGCTATGTCAACGATTGACGCATCTTGATGGAACTACCGCTTAAGCAGGGTAGGCGAAGAGAACAGAAAGAAAAGATTGAGAATCATTTGTTAAAACATTCCGTTCTTCGCTATGTTACAGAAATTATAAGATTATAGATATTTTTTAACTTCACGCTATATTTTGCATAAAGCAAGTTGGGCAGAGATCACCTATTGCCAAGACACAACTCTTCGGTGTTTACTTTGCATCTAAATTTGAGATATTGTGTTTAGAATGGTGGAACTCAACGCGGTAAGATCAAAAGTTACGAGAGATAAAATTAACTTACTCATACAAATACATAAAAAACAACTTGAATACACCAATAGAGCTTGCTACACCTAAAGAAAAAACAATTATCGATGAAAGTCTGTAGCAAGTAGGTGTGATCCGACAGTAGGAAAACGTAAACCACACCACTGATATATTGTAAACGTATATGTAACTTGTTATAACCACTGTGGTGAATATATAATAGAGTATTGGTATACCTGAAATCAATTAAATCATATTTTTGTATGATATCAAGACTTTCAACAAATACATTTGTTAAAAATATTTAATAATCTCAATAAATAAGATTGAGATTGATTGAGGTGAAAGTGTGACCCCATCCCACGCGAGGAAGTGAAATATTTAATTAAATTTATATTTTCATTTTCTCGCTCTGGTGTCATAAACGGTGTTAGGTTCCGTCACCCAACACGCAATGTGTCCAAAATTCGGCGGAAATTGGGGCACGGAGTGTCTTAACACTAGAATAACTTTGCCAACCCTACTGTGTGTGGGATATAGTGTGAAGCTGATTTTTAGTAAATAACATCTTTAAAATTTTGTCTTCACTTTCGGAGATGTAGCACAGCGCTTGGCTGTACGGTTGTAGCTTCAATTGCCACATTTTTTTGTCAGTGCTCTCAAGACAAGGCTTAGCGCTACTTTCATCGCTCTACAGGCAGTGGCGTGCAAAAAATGGGGAACTGAGTGTTTTAGCTTTACGTTCCCTCTCCCTATCATGTCATCTGTGGGATACGGCATAAAGCTAAAAAAAACTTGAAACAGACAAACAAACTCGTGTTCTTACGTTTAGTGTTCCGCTTGTCAATATTTAGTGTCAATATCCTTAACATAATGGACACGTTCCACAACATGGTCGGGAAGTCGCAATATTCTAAGCCAAATTTACGGATTTGCTCCATTTCTGTTATTTTACAAAATATTATGAGAGAAAAACTCTAAAATGTAAAATAAATGTAGATTTTAGGACAAATTAAATTAATTAACAATGAAAAGAGTAATATATTACTATATACAAAAATAAATGAGGCTGACTGTAAACTCGACGATTGTTGGTTCGATTTCCACTCGAGGGAATGAATTATTTTCCTTTTTTTTCGTTAACAATACAAACAACGGTGTTGAATTTAGCCACTCAACACGCAATAATAAATAAATTCAATTTCATTTAATACACTACAACCCCTTGTTTGTGTAATTTCAATTAAACAAGGGGTTGTACGGTAAAAAAGGTATAATGTTACACAATAGGCATGTACATATATATATGTTTCAAAAATAAAGACGTTTGAAACAGAGGGAACCTAGGGTAAGATGCCACGTTTTAGCGCACCGCCCAATTTTCGAAATATTGCTCGTAGAATGCTGAATAGAACTCAAATTACGCTTTGTCTTATTACCAGGCGAGATAATAAATTATTCTTTCAAATGGGAACATACCCGACATCCGTTGCGTTTTCAGCAAGACACGATGCCGATAATACAATTTCAATAGTTAGATTGTCTTTTTTGTTACGTTAATATATCAAAAAAATGTAGATACTAAGTCCACAAGACACAACATAAGAGTTTAACGTTTAACGTTTTTACTATTAAATTTAAAAGGAGACACTTGCCTTATATTACCATGAACTGTAAAAGTTCAGCTAATATATTAGTAACACTTCTGAAACGACCAATTTGAATAATGAATTTTTGATCGTGTTGAATTTATTATACGATTTGATAACAGAGGTGGCGTATTTGATTGACGTTTTAAGTAATCTTTAGCTGTACACGCCATTAAATTATAGCATGAGTGTGGAAACACATGTATTATTTATATTTAACACGTTTGGTGGAAGCTAGAATTACCAAAAAAATAGTTTTTTATATTTAATAATATAAAACTGATAAATCATAGGGTTGATTCCTCATCAGGTTTCTATTTTTAATCGAATTCTGTAAAAGGAGAAGGTTACCAAGTCGATTTTTCTGAAAAGATAGAGTCGTAGGAGGATGATCTGGTGTATTGTCAATTAGTACCATCACCTTAAAGGGATTTTCTTTCAAATGGAAATAATGTTCGATTTTGGGAATAAAATGATGACCAAATTAGTCGTTAAAAAGAGAATCTGTCATCTAAACTTACGCATTAGATTTTCAAATGACAATTAGCTTTAGATTAATTTTTAAGGTATTTTCTGAGCGATTAACTAAGAGAGGTTTTAATTTACAATCACCAGCTGTATTTTGGCAGAGGCCAGTCGTGGCGAAGGGACATAAAGTGTAACCGTAAAATCGACTGGTTGTGGGTTGGAGGCAATGAAATATTTACTTACACGTATTTTCCAAAAAAGACCAGTTTCGTCCACATTGAAAAGAATTGGCTAGAGTTTCCAACATCTTTAATATTTTTTTGAGTTTTTCTGGATAAAGAGGAGCAGCTTTTTGTCAGCATTTATCGCCTTCCACTTTCTGCAATGCCATGTCAATTACAACTTTTCTGCTGATCCAGCCGTTACTGGCGTTAATATCTTCAGTTTTGGCTGCCTCCCCAGCTTCTTCTTTTAGACTCTGAAAGATTTTTCGAGCTATGCAGATTTGCATAGCTCGAAAGTATACAGTGTTTTGGTCAACAGAATAATTTTTAAGTCTTACTTAAATATCACACCACAATTATAAAATTGCTTCCATCTAAGCGATAAAACCGTGACGTTTACGAATAATACTTGAATTCAAATATCGAAGGCCTTTCACAGCGGCAGTATTTTTTTTAACTTTTTATAACCATTTTATAAATTTTTTTTCGATTCAAAGTATTTTCGCTGAAAATTTATGTTCATAGACCTATGTTTATAGTCCTTTACAAATAGAAATAAAGATTGTTGTTTACATTTGATTTTTATCAGTTGATTATACAGATTATAGTGAATCGATTTTTACAATTTATGTGATGTTTGATGTCCTACAGTCGTCCTTTTAGTGCTAGTCACGATTCTATAAACAAAAATTTAATAAACGATTATATAAACAAATACAAAAATTATTCATTTAGATTTTTGATTTTCCAATAAATCAATAGTAACAAATTTTAGATTCCTGATATCTTAAGATTACAATAATTGAAATTTTATGTGGACATATGTTTTAACATAATAATTAGGCCTCTCAAGTTGGCTGTATTGATAGAAATAGTTATCAAATAACACAAAATCTTACAGAACATTGTATAATGGTCCATGGTTAAAATCCGAGGTCTTTACCTACTAAATTCTAGGTCTGTTGTTTGGTTAGTGTGGAGTTTGTTATTTGAAATGCTTATCCCGATTATTCACAAATCTATATATTATAACAAATGTTAATTGTTCATCGTAGTTCAAAAATGTGTACGTTTAACATGTTACCGATGCACGTAATACGTAAATTTGGTTTGGGCTTCACCGATCTACCAACGTTGATTTGGAATGTCTCCGTTTTTCTGAGGGTGATAACGCTCAATATCGACCCCCGAAATAGAGCAAGTAAGATACTGAAATGTATTATTTTACAGGAAATTTAAAATTTCATTGTATTTTTACACATGTTGGAAATATTTGTATACAAATTATAAATATCTGTATTATAAATCAGAACTAGAATTTGCATTTCGCATACATTAAGTTTGCGTTTTCAAATTTTACACTATTTTATTAATTCAAATTTGCTTTCAGCTATCCCAAAATCTTTTCACGCAATCACTATTATATTGGTATCGTGTTACTTCTACGTTTACCTTATATCAATGATTTGGTACGTGTTTTTTTACTGTCGGTCAACAAGTAACTGGATATCAGCTATCATTGTGTTCTCTCTTGGTGTTGCCAGTGAGATCGGTGTTTGTAAGATGTTCTACTTATACTTCTACGAGTAAGTATATCCTGTGAAAGCATATATTTACTATATTTATTATAGATATAATTTAAAATATAGTAATCACACAATGTATAGCAGGCGGTAAGTTGAGATCAGAGTGATTTAATCAAAAGTTAGCTATTTAACTTTTACGTTAAAACTAGATACATATGTTTAGTACCTTAAGATAATTTCAGCTATTTTGTCAATATGATTATTATTGTTATAAAAAATAGCTACCCATTTTTTCGCATAGCAAGATAGGCTTAACGAACCTAGTAAAGTGATTGAGGTACTTCCTTCATATGTGTAGTATAGTATGCGTAGGAAGTGACACAACTCAACGCCGCTACCTTTTTAACGCTTTTTGTCTACCAGTTCAGGGAAATTAAAATTATTAAAATTTAATTAAATTTCCTAATGAGATTTATACTCAGAACTATTACGTTTCTAATCAAACGTGCTACGATAGCTTTGATTATTATCATAATTTCTTATTTCAGAAGTAACGTTAGAGATGTAGTCGCCGAATATCTAACATGTGACAGATTATTAATACCAGCGAGTCGCTTTAAAAGTAATATTTTGAAATCAATGAGACACGTCAAGAAGAGGGCCTTGATATTTTGGATTGTAATAATGTCGAATGGATTTGTTTATGTAACAAAACCTCTAATTATTCCCGGCCGCCATTTGCCTGAGGACGAATTCATTTTACTTGGTAAGCTACTTAAAAAGTAATCATTCGCATATATTTTTTTATATTAAAATATATTTTTTATCTTCACGTTCTATCCCGCAAATAGCAGGGCCTACCCTGTTTAGATTAGGGATTTTACTCTAAAAAACGACTCGAGCAATAAGAGCACAAAAAGCGTTGTGTTCTTTTATTTATTTTAATATGGTCCAACCATAGCCAACGTGTGGACGTGTTAAAATGCCTTATTGTGCTTTATAAAAACAATATTAAACAATCAAATAATAAAGTCGGATGCAATTGGCACGGATGGGGTGAGCCGTAAAATGATTCTTATGACATTGAACGTAG
>DWAO01000310.1:0-27904 GCA_018230605.1 Heliconius congener
TATATATATATATATATATATATATACTGTTCATAATTTCTTATAAATTAAAATGTTAGTACCTGGATGGATATTATTCCATAACACTTTGATGTACTTGTCACGATATGGATGTGACACTTCATCTTTAAAACCAATCCCGTGTAGAAGCGTATGTAATATATCCCTTTGCCTCAAACAATCGTAACCTAAAGTGACCACCTAAAATGACAAGAGAAAAAAATATATATTCTATTTAATATAACGTATACCGCGTTGAGTTTAGTCACTCAACGCACAATGCCTCGAAAAAATCTATCAATAAACTGCAAGATTTCGAATCCTTGCAGATCGATTCCACCATGTTGCATCTGGAATTAAGATGGAAAGCGAAGAAGTGAGCGTCTAAAGAAAAACAAAAATAATAATTGCTCTTTGTAAAATAAACAATATCTCCTTTCATTTGTTGCGTATCATCAATGTAAAGTATTTTTAATTAAATTTAAGATAAATCTAACTTAATAACATTTTTTCTTACAACTTCTCCACTTTGCATAAATTGTGGTTCATGGACGCAGGCTCTATTCTTATTAGGATTAGTAAAATGAAGCCAAGTTTTATTATCGTTAGGTTTCTCAGATACTTCGTGAAATTCAATACACGATTCGGATTCGATAATCTTCATGGCCGTTTGTATAGACGAATTGATGTACTTATCTGTTTTCAGAGAAACGAATTAATTAGTATTATTATTTTTTCTGTAATTTGTTAAAAATCCCCACATTTTTCATCTATCTATCCTGATACCGATAAGTATCTATATACTTATATAGATACCTACCGGTAACTTGCTATAGTCCTAACTAAGGTATATTTCTTTTTCGATGTACTTTTTCGATACTTTTTAATTGAATATACAGTAATGAACGTATAAACTTTGTTTAATTTCATAGTAAATCCTGAGGCCGTCGTGGCGCAATGTCTCATCGTCTGACTTATTAACGCAATTTTTTTATTTTAATTTTATAAAAAATAATTTATTACTCTACTTATACACTCCTTTTTAGTAACTAGATAAAGCGCGGCGTTGAGTTATGCCACTCACGCACAATACATAATGCCTTTAAAATCGAGCAGAAAGTGAGCTGAGCGTCTTCACTTTAGGTTAACTCTGCTGAATGCGAAATAGATGACTCTAAAGAAAAATTCTAGTAAATTTTAAGTTTTGCTTACCATAAGTTTGATTGTCTAAGTGGTACCTGACAACTCCTTTAGGCCAAAGGTGGCTTATATCTTGTTGCAATTGAAGTAATTTAGTATTTCGCATAGTGTTTACTAAATTAGAAATAACCAAATAATAAACTTCTTGCAGAAAATAATTGATGTAATATATTTATATTATTAAAAGATACTTACTATAAGGTACCTGGACGAAGGCTGTAAAAATATAATTGATTCTTATGAAATTCTAAAAATGTATACAACAACTAATTATAATATATATACAGATTATAAATAAATTATATATATATTATTTATTAATAAATTATATTTTTTTTATTTGTTGTAATTTACTCCAAAGTTAATCAAATAAGGCCATAACCATACATTTTGCTACACCCAACGAAATAGTCGTATAGCGCCCACATGTTGATCGACTATTTCGTTACCACTAAGTTACAGTACAGCCGATGTGTCGTGGCCGCCTTAAAGTTAAGCTCTCTAAGGTATTTTCATTTCATACATTGCATAGTATTTTATACTCGAGAAAGAAAATAAACAAGAATAAAAGAATATCCTAAAATTAAATCTGTACAGCCATCTATATCTAACACCATTGAGGCCACGACTCGTCGACACGACTTTATAAAATATTTTCTGGTACAGTACGATACTATACCAGAAAATATTTTACAAAGTAAGTAACAACTTTCAGATATTAATGTCAGCATAATAATTACCTGATTTACTTCCGTCTCTCCATTTTTTTATCGGTAAATCTACGAAAGCAAAACATAATAATGTAAAAGATTGTAAGAAAATTGCATACAGAATTAATAACATATTTGCGAAAAAAATAAAAATATATTCGTATTAAAACTGGACCAAAAACTGTATAGCTAACATAAGAATAATAACCTATCGTTTTAAAATATTTTCACACTGAAAAATTTTATGGTTTTTTTAATATGGTGAAGAATTGCAAGTTATTTTATATAAAGTTTTATATGCACCTTAAAACTGCATGCAATTTTAATAGAGCATAAGAAATATAAGCTAAATTCCGAATTCTATTCCTTTATTTTTGTATAGAATAATTTTATGGTTTCGTACATTTAATAAAAAAAAATATCAAGAAGAAAAGAATTTATTATGTCGTATTAAAATTCCGACATATTTTAGTATAAATCACTACAAGTATATTTATTCCATAAGATAACTTCATTTAATAAGCCATAAAACATATAATGTAGTTACAAGAAATGTAACTGAAAACAAATTTCAGTTTCATTCTAAAATCAACCAATTACTACACACCACGGCAAGTATTCATCATGAAATTCATACTAAATGGAAATACTTTTTACGCAATATTTCCTATTTGAAATACTATTAAAACAAGTTATTTATACAAAAATATTTTCCACATAACTATTTGCTTAATTTTTCATATCTGTAACTATTTGAAATCAAATAAATTATTCTTATAATTACTAAATTATATAAGTATAATTACTAGTTATATAAGTTTCTATATCTCTCTTATCCTTTTTCCGCCAAGCTTTGTAACAGAAAACGGATCGCCGTCGCCATTCGCCGGTTGTCAAATGTCAAATTCATAAGTCAATAATATAGCGGCGAAGAGTAAATTTGTTGGAATTATTCTAGAATCTAAAGTATATCTTAACGAAGGCCTAACGTGTGGCTTTAACCAAGATATTTATTTAAATAGCTTTAATTCCTATAATGTCCGGAAAACTGTTTATTTTTTGTATAACTTTTACCTTGCCCTCTATTTATTTGGCATCAACAAGTATCAGCGGGTCACTGGAGTTGGACGAATATACTTTTGATAAAGTTATTAATAAGTTCGATACCGTAGTGGTAAAATTCGACGTTGCATATCCATATGGTGACCAGCACGATGCCTATATAAATGTTGCTAAAGAATCAAAAGACATAGACAATTTGCTGTTTGCTGAAGTCGGAGTAAAGGAATATGGTCAAAAAGAAAATGAAGCACTTGCCGCTAGATTTGGTGCCACAAAAGATAACTTTCCAGTTGTTAAATTAATTATTAAAGGAGTAAAGGAACCTATATCTTTTGACAATTCAAAAGGAATTACAAGTGATTCTTTGAGGCAATTTATTCGTGAGAATGGTAAAGTATACATGAGCTTGCCAGGCTGTATTAAACAATTAGATGAATTAGCAGTTAAATTTATGGAATCTGAGAAGGATGTAAGAGAAAATTTACTTCAAGAAGCAAAAAGTAGTCTAAAAAATATTCAGGTTTGCATTTTGAAATATATTTTTACTATTTTTAATTTACATATATTACAAACAGTAACATTATTGTCAAGATTCATAAAAAAAATTCCCACATGTAGCTAAGTAGGCAGAGAGAAACTACTGTTAAGGCATTCCATCCATAGTATTTCACCCAACACATTTGGGTTGTTGAGTGGTCAATCACAACTATATCTAAAAAAAAATATTCTATTTCTTTCAGTGGGAATAGAACCCACAAGCAAGTCATTAGCACACCATGTGCCACAATAATATAATTTAGAGCTAATAATGTCATATGAATCATTTTTCATACTGATATTTATAAATACTTTAAATTTTCATATATTTTAGGATGATAAGCCCACCAGCAACACTAATGTGTACATAACCATAATGGAGAAAATACTAGAAAAAGGTGATGATTTTGTCAATAAAGAAACTGCAAGAGTTAAAAAAATATTAGAAGGAAAAATATCCAATGAAAAGAAA
Organism: Heliconius congener; assembly: GCA_018230605.1. Taxonomy (NCBI): domain Eukaryota; kingdom Metazoa; phylum Arthropoda; class Insecta; order Lepidoptera; family Nymphalidae; genus Heliconius; species Heliconius congener. Next base: position 3,982 of record DWAO01000310.1, read on the forward strand.
CAAACATTGAACTTTAAAGTAAATATCCTTGGATCTTTTAAATATGATGACAAAAATAACAAAAAAGAAGAATTATAAATTTTTTCTTTTTTGTTGTAAAAAAATTAAACTGTCAATTGAATGTGTTGCATGTTTGGTGGTTTGAGTTTCGCATTTATTATTTTTATATTATTGTCACAAAGCTTGACCAATTTATTGTTGCTCAATATTAGATTTTATTTTTATTTAAGCAGTTTAAGGTAACATTCCAGTATTTTCTTTGATTTTATAATAGGCCAGCTTTGAGATAAGGCTGGTTAATTTTTAATATTATTTTACAAATATTTATGTAATGTTTACATGTTTGAAGAAATAATATAAAGATGGTGTTTTATTGTGTGAACAATAAATAATTTAAATGTTGCCCAGTTTGTTTTATTTATTATTTAGCCAGGTAAGAAGTATAAACATAAATTCTTCTTATGAACAACTTATTTCTTACAATATTCAATAAATAATAAATAAAATCTTTGTTATAAGTGAAATTTTATAAAGAAAACTACAAGTTATAAAATGATATGTAATGTATTACAAAATCTTAAATGCATTAGCCTTAAAGTATTAAAATACATATTCGAGATTTTTTTTATTAAACCCAATATTCATAAAAAATTTATGACACTACTAATAATTATAAATTCAATACATCGAATTTAGGCCTTAAAAAATGTTTACATAATTCAGAATTTACACTATAGTTCAGAGTTTATTAACATTGTATAATTTTTAATAGTCACTATTGCTTCAAAAACAAAAGCTTAACTGTGTTTTTGTTAAGAAAAATAGTGATGTACCAACTAATCCAAAATTAAAAATTGTCTTTACTCTGTCTTTATTTCAATTCTGAAATATCATGTCAATTTATAGCAATAAAGCCATCCATAAATTACATAACATGTTAAGGGGGAAATCTTAAGATTGTGACATTAGATTTAAGTTAAAAATATAACCAACTAATCCAAAATTAAAAACTGTCTTTACTCTGTCTTTAATTCAATTCTGAAATTATCATGTCAATTTATAGCAATGAAGCCATCCATAAATTACGTAACACGTTAAGGGGGAACTCTTAAGATAGATATTAGATTTAAGTTAAAAATATAACAAAAACCCAACTTTTTGCACCAAAATAATTTCCAAGTCCTGAAGTTTTAATTTGATATAAATTGACATCAAATTCATATATTGACTTCTAGTAATAGTGGCAAGATATTTGACATCACACTAAGTGGGATAGTCTCACAAATGTGCCAAAAATCATAAAATTTGTGTTACCTAATTTACAAATGGTTATATTTTGTGGTTATTCCACTTTAGAACAAACACATTTCAAACATTCTTAAATATTAACTCTTTACAAAAAAAAAAATGGAATTCAATAAAGAAATACATATTATTACTCTGACTTTTCACTTTCCACTTTAAGTTCTTTTAGTTTTAAGATAACACCATCAGAGTCTTTTGCATAAAGTTCTTTATTAATTTCTTCCTCTGGTGCCTTATCTGCACTTTTGGGTTCGGGTGTGTCGGTATCCTCACTCCTTGTGATACTACTTTCATCATCTGAATATTGATCTTGTGTATAAAGACTACATTTAGTTCGTACTATTTCCTGTGCTTCAGCAAATTTGGTTTTCCAGAGTTCTGCATCTATGGTGAATACAATTTGATTAATAAGTTACTTTAATTCCATACAGAAAAGTTTGATTCCATACAGCCAAAGCTATGCATTTAGTTCTGGCACATAAAACACAATATCACGAAAATTGGGCATTTGGGAATACAGTGTCAAAACACTAGGTTTATATGGGAAAGCAAGTTAATCTATAAAAAAAAATTTTTTAATAATAACAGAATATCTATAAACCATTTATTTGTTTGCACATTAAGGCTGTATAAACACTCCAAATTGACTAAGTATCCAATCAAACATATATTAACCAAGAATCATACAATAGTAAGAGGAGTATTAAAAAAATATAAAAAAAATATGTGTATAGACTGTGTAGTCTTTTGTTCCTATCAAGCTTTATTGATATTCTTATGTTTCCCCCTTAAACCTAGAATTGGATCAAATGTCCAAAGACACTTCTCTGAGCTCCTCACCTTGCATCACCACTGTCATACACCCATTTGATGAATCTTTGGAATGGTAAGTAATTTCTTTTCTGATAGCATCCCTGTAGGGAGACTTACAAATTCCCACTACTCAAAGATATAATTTAAGAAAAAAAGCATATAAAAATATTAATGTAGACTGTTATGTATGGCATATTGGCAAATATTTTATTATATGTGTATTATATTATATGAATAAAAATTTTAAAAATGTGTAAACAATAGTAAAACTTAAGATATAACTTACTTTGAGGGTTTCCAAATTTAATTGCAAGCAATTCTTGTTTGCAAGTTTCATCTGCAAAATCAGCAAAGACAGACCAGTTAAAGGCCTTATCCGAGCCACAGTGTACATTCATCCTTATATCTGGTGTAATGAAGTGGTTAGCACAAACTTTTAAAGTTTTGTCACGTCTCATAACAACCCTGACTGAGTTGTTTAATTTGTGGCGTAACAACTTTATATCACCTGTGCCTCGTTCCTAAACAAAAATAATTGTCATATAAATAATATAACAAATAAACAATAACTATTCTATTTCAATGTAACACAAAGTATAATTCTATATATATATATATATATATATATATATATATATATATATATATATATATATTACTAGTGTATAATTTAATCTAATAAGATGAAACAATTTGAGCATTGACTGCATAGGGTTTGTTATATTATTTAACAATATTTGGAGGTAACTAAACAGATTTTGTTGCGTAATAACCACATAATTTTAGTAATAGGTTATATTTTGTTTTGTTAATTGTTAAATTACATTCATATTAGCTATGATGAAATTTTAACTTTGTCATAAACCTACCTTCCACTCATGATCAGCAGTATCATATCTATAAAGCCTAGCTCGTATTTTCACAAGTTCTTCTTCTTCTTCTTCGTTGGTTTGTATATCCACGAGCGGCAACGACACAATTGGTTCATAATGAGGATCATGTTCAGGTGTTTCAGCTTCTCCAGTTTCGCTTTCACTATTGCGTCTAACGCTCTCTTCAGTCTAGACAATGATGAATCAATTAATAATAACCAAAATATTAATAACACACAACTAATGTTTTATTTATTAAATGTATCACATGTAATTACCGGTGATGACATTTTCCTATAGGTAATAGAAAATAAGATTTTAAAATGGTCTAAGAAATCTAGTGCGTTTCTTTAATATTAAAAGAATAATAAATAACAATTTAACCAAAACACAAAAGAAACAAACTTGGCTGTTACAGAATCGTCAATCTTCCACAGAAAATTAGAATAAATTTGAAATAGATTCAAAACTCATTTTAAGTATTTATTATCTATACAGCTATAAACCTTATAAACAGATTAAATATTTGTTGTTTTACTTATATTTTACAAGTATATTCATTTTAAAAGTCATAGTCATATTTTTTATATACATCAGAATACCACATGTTGTGAAAAGAAGACACGGAAGAAAGAAAAAATGATGGGGAGACACAGCACCACAAAATCTCATATTACAGTAGTATTAAAATACGGTAACGGTACGGTATGGTGCCTATCTACAGTTACTATAGTATAGTATGGTACCGTACCGTGCCATACTGAAAAAATATTCGTCACTTTTTTAGGTCTAGCAATACTGTTAAAGTAACATCAAGAAACTGTCAGTTACCGCTTGTCATAACATCTAAAGAGTAAAATCTAAATAATACTGAGTTCTAAGTTAAACATTAAATAGTAATAAAACACTAAATAGACTTCTGACTAACAGTAAAAACTTAAATTCCCTTTAACTTGAAAGAATAACATACGTAACAACGATTTTATACATATTCATTGTAAAGCAAAAATTAAACGGAAGTGTAAATCATAAACAGTGCCGACCTATTTCTCGTCAATAGTTTATTTTGAGGTTTTCTTTATTTACAACTTTGTGCTGAATTGATATTCCACTTTTGCTTTGCCCTAATTCAATACTATTTTAGTTTGGAAGAAAACTTTTTCAATTATACACAAGTATTCCTTGGTAACTATTGTTTTTTAAATATTTCTTTAATATTGAATAAAGTTGTATGTATTATTCTTACTAAGATTTTTTTATCAATGGTATAAAGGTATGTTTTTTTACTCTTATTCATACTAGAAATAATTATTTTACTTGTTTCTCTTTTTCTTAAAAAGGTGAATACTTGTTTTTACCAAGTAAATAATTAAAACAGCGACCATTCCGCTGGATACGAAAATGCAGAATATAGCTAAAATGATAACAGAGCAACTTCGAAATCCTAATGAATTAGACATAAGTCTCAGAATGGAATTTGGGCCATTTGAAACAGTGCATAAATGGAAAAGGATGTCAGAGTGCTTTGAATTTGTTGGTGCAAGGTTTGTTTTTTAATATTTAACTCTCTTTTATATCTATAATATAATATGGTACCTGGTATATTGTAATGTAATATATTTTTTATTTTTTAGACGAAGTAAACATACAGCTGTTGCTTACAAAGATGCCATTTATGTATTTGGAGGTGACAATGGCAAATATATGTTAAATGATCTGATTAGATTTGATATAAGAGAAAAATCATGGACTAAAACTGGTTGCATGGGCACACCCCCTGCACCAAGATACCACCATTCTGCTGTTGTAAGTTACACATTAATTGCTTGAATTAAAATTTCATAGAATTTGTTACTATAAATATATATACATAGCCACCTGTAAATTTTGACCCTTCCCTCCTGGTCACAGCTGGTTTTTGAACTTGAAATATTTCATTAAAATTAAATTAAAATAACAGTTTCAAAATGGTATATCTATAATATATTTTAATATGTGATGTCACAAGATTTAATCTTCTTGTCACTCTTTTGTGAATCGACTTCCTCTTTAACCCCTGGCATAAATTATGGATGGACCCATAGCTATAACTTAGCATACATGACTTTATAACAATTTCAATTTTACTTTTAGGTTTATAGATCATCAATGTTTGTATTTGGTGGTTATACAGGAAACATATTAGCTAATTCAAATTTAACCAATAAAAATGATTTGTTTGAATATAAATTTCAAAGTGCCCAATGGGTACAATGGAAGTTTACAGGCCAGTGAGTATTATACTTAATAATTGACTTAACACTAGGTTCCTTCTGCATACCCAGCTGTGTGCTGATTTAATTAATTTATATAATGTGTTATAAGGGAACCGGTCCCACGATCTGCTCACGGTGCAGCAGTGTATGATGACAAATTGTGGATATTTGCTGGTTACGATGGCAATGCACGCTTAAATGATATGTGGACTATCAATTTGGTGGTAAGTAATTGCATAATTATTGTTATATTATGTTTATTATTTAAGCATTTTTTTCCTTTTTTTTAGCTTCAAACGATAACGAATACACATATTAGGGTAGGCAGAGGGAAGCTGGGAACCTAGACACTCTATTCCTATTAAGACCCTTGCGTTTCTTACCTTCCGCCGTATTCTAGTTGAATTTGCGTGTTGAGTGGGATCTTAATCGCACTTTGCCTCATTACCAAAGCAAGTGGATAAAAGTATTAAATGCTTCAATTTCCTTGAGTGGAATTGCCACGATTGGGCTCTCCTTTATTTTGTTATTATAAATATACATATTCTACGACATCTTTTACTTTAATGAATGTAATCTGTTGCAATCATGTCTTCTTAAATAAAACATATATGTAGAATATGCACAGTTTTATTTTTGTTGATCTAATCTCACTAATCTCAAAAACCATTGGTTAAATTGATGAATTCTTTTTGTGCTGGTTAGTTCATTTTTCGAGGAAGACTATAAGATATAACGCTATATTCTGTCACCTTGTTCTTTTACAATAGGCACTTTTCTCATCATGTATTTCCGTCATACGAAATAATAGCTAAAGGTATTAAAATAAAAATCGACTTCACGCTTTATCCCGAAGATTAGGCAGACGGAACCTAGTGTTAAGACACTCCCTTCCCCACTATCCGCAGAATTCTGGAGGCATTGAGTGTGGAGTGGCGGAACTGAACACCGCACTTTGACAAGATACTAGAGCGAAGAAATGGAAATATAAATTTAAATAAATATTACATCTCTTCGAGTGGGGATCAAACCCACAACCATTCGATTTTACTGTCCCACATTGTGCTCCTGCGCCGAAACCGGCCTCTTATGTTCATTATTAATTTATTAATAAATAAATGTTAAATTATTCATTCACTTCCTTAAAAACCAGGGTGAGAACCACCAATGGGAGAAGATAGAACAGAAAGGTGAATGCCCACCCACGTGCTGCAACTTCCCCGTTGCCGTCGCCCGCGGCAAGATGTTCGTGTTCAGTGGTCAGAGCGGCGCTAAGATTACCAATGCTCTGTTTCAGTTCGATTTTGAAACCCACACGTAAGTATGGAATTTGATATTTTGGTTACGGTGCGGTTGATGAGTTGTGGCAGCCCTGATGTTAGCTGTGGAAGGATGCGTAGATTTGATTGTCGGTTTTTTTTATTATTTTGCTCTTTAGTTAACCGTCAGTGTCAGAGAGGCCAGTCGTGGCGCAGAGGCACAAAGTATGACTGTAAAAGCGACTGGTTGTGGCTTCGATCCCACTCGCGGAAATGGTATATTTATTTACATTTATATTTCCATTTCTTCGTTCTGTTTTCGAAACAAGGCGCGACGTTGAGTTCCGCCACTCAGTACGTAATCGCCTCCAGAATTCGGCGAAAAGTGGGGTACGGAGTGTCTTAACACGAGCACCCTCTGCCTGCCCTACTGTGTGTGTATCCCACATGTAACCGGCAGCTGGAGTCGCGTGTGCACGGAGCACCTGCTGCGGAGCGCGGGGCCGGCGCCCGCGCGCCGCTACGGCCACGTCATGCTGCGTCACGCGCGGCACCTCTACGTGTTCGGGGGCGCCGCCGACAGCACGTTGCCGTCCGATCTGCATTGCTACGATTTGGATACTCAGATGTGGTAGGTTTTTTTTATAGTTGTGGGTATCTAGTTTTTTTTTCATACTTATGCGGAGGTTTGGGGAATAGGGAATTTTAACATAAAAAATACCGGACAAGCGCGAGTCTGACTCGCCCACCGAGGGTTCCGTACAAAAATTGTAGATGTTGAGCTTTTTCTGAAATTCAAGCTTAGCTTAGCCAGAGCCCTTGATGCCCAGATGAGATAAATGTTTGTTTAATTTTTTATAGATGCGAGTGATGTATTTATTTTTGTATGTCACTCATTTTGTGTAATAATGACGTATTTTTATTAATACTGATAACAGGACAAAGTGCAGCGTTGAGTTCCGACACTCAACAACAGAGTGTTTTATTATTTGCGAGTTACAACGTGAAACTAAAAAGAAATTAAACTTAAAATGTGGTATATTTCAGGTCGGTAGTGCACCCGGCGCCGGATTCGCAGATCCCGTCCGGCCGTCTGTTCCACGCGGGCGCCGTCGTCGGCGACGCCATGTACATATTCGGCGGTACCATAGATAATAACGTTAGGAGTGGACATTTGTATCGTTTTCAGGTTTGTTTGTGCTTTTGTTTCTTTTTTTGTTATATTTTATTAATATCCTTAAAAGCATTAAAAATTTACTGTTTTAAAGGCCAGGGGCCAGTCAGATTAATTAAACGTCATTTTATTGTAATACAAAATACTGAGATTTCAAAATTTAGATCGCTCCAATGTATGACCTAAAATCGATGCTTAGACTAACATTGAATAAGAGCAGGGGTGATGAAGTAACAAATCTATATGTTGCTATTTTTTCTCGTGAATCGAATCGGTCGAAATTTACACGATAAAAAAACAGCGTCTGCGTTTTTTGGTTAAGCCATTTCTGAGATTAGCGTAGACCAGTGGTTCCCAACCAGTGGTCCGCGGACCACCAGTAATCCGCAGATGCCTGAATTCCGCGAACGATTTTAATTTTATGACTGGAGATGATGAGGTGAAGTTTCTGTTTGCTAGTCACTGTAAATTTTTATTATACCTACATGCACAGTGGTCCCTGCTACCAAGAATCATATGAAAATGGTCCTTGATCAAGAAAAGGTTGGGAACCCCTGGCGTAGACGAACACATAGACAAACAGAATAAAATAAAAAAAATATATATTTTGTGTTTTTTACATCGATAAATGTAATTAATAGTTGACACCGATCAATTGCTATCGATTTTATTATAAATATAGATGTAAATTTGTTTTCTCAGTTGCACAGCTAACCAAAACGACGTTTCAGCTGTCAAACTACCCGCGCTGCACGCTGCACGACGACTTCGGGCGCATCCTGAAGTCGCAGCAGTTCTGCGACGTGACGCTGCTGCTGGGCGGCGAGCAGGCGGCCGTGCCGGCGCACCAGGCCATGCTGGCGGCGCGCTCGCAGTACTTGAGGGCTAAAATTAAGTGAGTTTTTGACTCTGCGACTCATAGTTGCGTATTCCATATTTAATACAACGTGATAACATTTGCAAAGTGCCTTAGTTCACGAATCGTGGTCGCCCTAAAGATAGCTGTAGATGTGTGCGCAGATTTAGTTTACGATTTTCTAATTAACACAGCGGAAAAGTGTCGTTGTAACTGTGTGCGGGATACAGCGTGAAGCTGATTTTCTTACTTTTGGTTATTTTCCTTCCGAGTGAACACTGCGCCAAAGTTCAGAGAGCCTAACTTGAGGACCATACTGTAGAAGGGAAACGGGAATGAGCTCTATCCCCATTATAATATATTTAAATAATTTTCAATTCTGCTCTAAGATAAAGATAAAGCGCAACATTTAATTCTGCCAAAACTCGAGTAGAATGTCAAAAAATCAGTAAGCATGTAGAGTTTCTACAAATGTTATATAATTATGTTATTTTTTCCTTGTGCACGCTTATCCCGCACACACAGGGATGGACTAACCGAAACTAGTGTTAAGACACTCCGTTTCCCATTTTTAGCCGAATTTCTGGATTCTGTAGACATCGTTGAATCAACGCCGTTTTGCCTCGATAGCAGAGCAAACAAATTTAAGTTTAAATTTAAATAATTATTTCACTTCCTCGAGTGGGTACCGACTGGAGGTTAATCAGGTTAAAGAAATGAAAACATTAAATAATTCATTTTTCCATGTTGGAAGTCACACGCTATGTCACTGTCCCACGACAGCCGCTACACCAGCAGTTGCTGGTGACGACCAGAGTAGAATAAAATACATATGCACATCCTTTCAATAGGGAAGCGAAAGAAGAACTGGCAAAACGTATAGAACGTATAGCGTCGGGCGCGGAGGAGCCCACAGCGGAGTGCTCGTACAAGGCGCGCCCGCAGCTCACTGTGAGCTTACCGGAGGCGACCCCCGAAGCGTTCCGGATGGTCCTCAATTATATTTATACGGATAGAATTGATCCTACTGAGAAAGGTAACTTATTATATTATTATTTTTTATATAAATTTATATTTTCATTATTTTTAACATTTATAAAGTGTTACTCCACACTTAGGAAAGAAAAATACTTATTTGGAAATCATATAAAAATTTGAACGTAGCGGGACTCGAGCCAGCGCCTCCTGGAAATCGACCAGGCGCTCTGACCACTAAGCCATACGTTCTCACGAGAACACGTTCAAATAATTTTTATACGTTCAAATTTTTGTACGTTTTCTAAATAAGTATTTTCATAGTATTTAAGTATTATACAGCAGAGTTTAATTAAAAACATATATGATCTTAAGTATAACCATATATCAATATTGTATGCAGACGAGGACCCAGCGTCGCCAGCCACGATCCTCCTAGTGATGGAAGTGCTGCGGCTCGCTCTGAGGCTAAACATCCCGCGACTGCGCGGGCTTTGTGCGCGCTACCTCCGCGCCAACCTCTGCTACAGCAACGTGCTGCCAGCGCTGCACGCGGCGCACCACGCCAACTTGACGTGCATCAAGGAGTACTGTCTGAGGTTAGATGCTTCTTTCGAATTCGACATTTCTAAGAATTTGAGCTTCCCGTACACAGCAGCGTAGGCAGAGGGAACCTGATATTAAGACACTCCGTTCCCCACTTTCCGCTGAATTCTGGGGGTATTGTGTGTTGAGTGGCCGAAATTAGTTACACTTCGTGCCCCTGCGCCACGACTGGCTTCCTTTTTTTGAAAAAAATGATGTATTTGTAATACTGTTATACATATTTATTCTGCGTAATATGCCAATATCTTTTGTGATTGGTGCTTCATTTGGCACATCACGGTTGGCTGACGTGCATTAATGGAGTGTCGTTTGAGTAAAAACATTTTTTTTATTACAAATTATGTTTGACAATCGTGGGTTGGAAACGCGACAGGTTGTTCGATTCCCACTCAAGGAAATGATATTTTTATTTCTTCACTCTGATATCGTAAAAGAGGGCGGCGTTGAGTTTCGCCACTCAACTCGCAATGCCTCCAGAATTGGAAAATGCAATGCGGAGTGTCTTAACACTCCTCCCTCTGTCTATCCTACTACACGTAATTGCTACGTCTAACAGTATATGTTATTAATATTATTTCATCTTATACAGGTTTGTTGTGAAAGACTACAATTTCACAGCAATAGTGATGTCGTCGGAGTTCGAACAAATGGATCAACGATTGATGGTTGAAGTGATACGTCGTCGACACCAACCGACGAATAAAATGCCAGCCAACGAACAGGAAGAGGAAGTTATAGGTTTGATATTTATTTATTTTGAAATTTCACGCTGTATCTTTTTTTTTTTATGGAAAAGACACAGCAAACGAGCATGCGAGTCACCTGATGGTAAGTGACTACCGCCGCCCACGACCCCGTGCAACCCCAGAGGAGCTACAGGTGCGTTGCCTGCCTTTAAGATGGGTTGGGCTCCGGAGCCCCGCATATAACAGGGTAGTCAAAGGGAACCTAGTGTTACTATTCTCCGTTTCCCACGCAACGCACAATTTTCGTGATATTGCGATCGTTAAACCTATTTAATTCCTCCTAGTGGAAATTGTGAATCTGGGGATGTCTATTTTTAAAATATTTTTGTATCTTATATAATCTAATATATCATGCAATCGGCCCTTTTCCTTTACTTACTGGCGACATCTTGTATATTTTTTACCTCACGTTATGTGAATGAGAACCAGTGAATGAATAAAATTAATATTTTGTTCAATAGAATGATTGAAGGAGTTCTTATTAGGTTCGAGTCCCGCTACGTTCAAATTTTTATACGTTTTCTAATTAAGTATTCTTATACTATTATATACTAACTATACTATATTGCAATATGTAATTAGCAATAATAATGAGGTAGTTTTATCTGTTCCATAACAAATTTATTTACCTTAACATCTTAATCCCATATATTTTAGTTACTTATTTATTCATATTTGCCAAGAAAATGAAATAATTAAATTTCTCCTTTGTTCACTCTTGTGTCGAAACAAACCGCAGCCTTGAATTCTGCCGCTCTAAAATTCATCAAATAATTGGTGACGGATGCGTACCTTTCTTGGTATGTGTGTGATAAACCGTGAAGATATTATTATATGCAAATTAAAGAATAAGATTAGTTAGCGTTTTTATTTTAATATATTGTAGACATAAGTTAAATATGAATGGTACTTTTCAGGCACAACACTGGAACAGGATATGTGCGTGTTCGTGGGCGGCGGCGGTGCGGAGCTCGCCGACGTTAAGCTCCGCGTGGCGGGCGCGGCGCGGCCCGCGCACAGGTCCATATTGGCAGCTCGAGCGGCGTACTTCGAAGCTATGTTTAGATCTTTCTCACCGCAGGATAATCTTGTTAATGTATGTTGTTTTTTTTATCTTTATTTAGCAAAATAAAAAGTATATAACTTCACACAGTAAGCTATGGGCGTCTGTCTGTCTGTCCGTCTGTCACCAAGCTTTATCTCATGAACCTTGATAATTAGAAAGTTGATTAATATCAACTGCTATGCTAATGCATAGATGATGTAATTCTATTACCACTGTAATAATAACTATTAAAACATAATAAAATAAATATTTTCAGGGCTTCTATACGACAGACATATTTTTCCCCTTTTATATATATATAAAAGGGGAAAAATATGTCTGTCGTATATATATATATATATATATATATATATATATAAACGGGGAACGTAAAAAAATTAAGTAAACACATACAAATAATAACAATTCAAACAAATAATACAAACGTAGTACAAACATTAATTATGAAATATATTAATAGAATTTATATTGTCCTAGATTCAAATCTGTGATACGGTGCCGTCAGAGGAGGCTTTCGACTCCCTCCTCCGTTACATCTACTATGGAGACACTAACATGCCCACTGAGGACTCACTTTATTTATTCCAAGCACCTATATATTACGGTAATTATAATTATTAAAATGAAAACAAAAACTTTTTTTTATTTTAAAACAAATGTATGTAAACTATGTTTTTTGTGAGTCATTTTTGGATTACTAAGAGATACGAGTTTGGAAATTACTAACCGCATGTAGCAGATTAGGCAGAAGGAGCCTAGTGTTAAGACACTCCAATCCTCCAATTTGCCTTTGCCTCGACACCAGAGAAAAGAAATGAAAACATTATATTTTTTCACTTCCTCGAGTAGGAATCGAATCACAATAATAATTCGAATTCAAAATATTCTTTATTCGAATAAACTCTTATAAGCATTTTTGAATCGTCAAATGAACTATATATAAACAACAACAACAACAACAAGTAAACACCGGTTCGGAATCTCTTTTCAAAGATTTTCATGTAAATATGAATAGGTTTCACGAACAATCGCCTCCAAGTGTTCTGCAAACATAATCTACAAAGCAACGTGTCGCCGGAGAACGTGCTCGCCATTTTGCAAGCGGCGGACCGCATGCGCGCGCAGGATATAAAGGAGTACGCGTTGAAGATGATCGTGCACCATTTTGAGTCTGTGAGTTTTTGGTTTTTTTTTTATGTGTGTAGATGGTAGGCTTTAGGGTTTCGTTTCTTGATAGAATATAAAAATATAAATCTGATGAGCTTAGTAGCTTAGTGGTCAGAGTGCTATGTTCACATTTTTGCGTGAGCTAGTCCCGCTATGTTGTATCTAATTGTCCTATAATTATGAAATTTGGCAAAAAGGGACAAATTCCAGTTCAAATATAAAAAAAATATCTAAAATAAATATATTACAAAAATTTATATTTTTAGTCGATTTCTAAGAAAGTTGACCTACAATATATTAGCGGAGAACCCACGGTGGCCTGGTTCGAATCACACTTGATTGATTTTTTTTTCTTTCTTTCTTTATTATTTGATTATATTCTGGAGTGAACACTTTGCATGACTCAAATGAAATTAGTATGTATTAGATAGAAGAAATGTTATGAGGACGAGTTATCCTTTTTGATTATCAGCTGCACGCTATATCCCGTACACAGCAGGGTAGGCACTGGGAACCTAGTGCTAAGACACTCTGTTTCCCATTTTCCGCCGAATTTTGGAGGCATTACGTGTCGGCTCGATATCAGAGCAAAAAAAATTAAAAAAATAAATATTTCATTTCCTCGAGTGAAGATCGAACCCACAACCAGTCGCGTTTATAGTCACACACTTGTGCTTCCTGCACTACTGAGAGATTGAGAGATATCTAAACATAACCTAAATATAAATTTAAATTCCACAGGTCGCCCGTCAAGATGCAATCAAAAACTTAGCTCAACCATTGCTAGTCGATATAATATATGCATTGGCTGAAGAACCGCGTTTCGACACACCACTACCGCTCCAACCGAGATCCTTGCCGTCTTCATCATCAGCGGACACCCTCACAGATGACCCTGAATATATACGTTATAAATCTGCCAAATAAACTATATATGGGAAAGTGATATAATAAAAATAAAGATAATATATATGTGCTTTAGGAGGTTTACAATAAGATATTTATTTTATTGGGTCCCTAGAAAATATTTTATGGGACTAGTAGCCAAGGATTGCATTTTTGAGTAATGTAAGAAGAATATAGTTTAGGAGAAAGCTATTTACTAAACGTAATGCTGCTTCACTTCTCCATTATATATGAACGAATAATTATAATATAAAATGAAATAACTTGTGCTAATACCTAAATAGGGAATAAGAAAAATGTTTTGTTTTTATTTGTTTTTTTTTATATATTCTTTAATAAAAAAAATTAAAGTCACGCAGTATACTGAATAACATAGCATAGAATAAGCAGAGGGAATCTGGAACCTAGTGTTACGACACTCCGTTTTCTACTTTGGGACGAATTCTGGTTTGCGTGTTGAGTGGCGAAACTAAATGCCACGCTTTGCCTCGAGAATCGAGAGAAAATCGAACCTACAACATGTTGCGTTTGCAGACACACGCGTGTGCCCCTGCGCCACGCCTGGCCTGGATATTAAATATAATTTTACAAATTACTTACGTACTTATCGTAATTTCTCCATGGATGTTCGTGATTTTCTAAAAAAGCGGCTAATAGGTGCTAAAATTTTGCATTTATAAATTTGTTATAGCATGGCCATTGTATTAATGTATTAAATATTTATTTATACAATTATGTATTAAAAAAAAAATTATTATTATCGATACTTTGTTCTTTTAAAAGAAAACATTTATTTGTTAAGTAGAAAATTTGTATAGCTCGGGCACTAATTTTTATTATGTAAGATATCTCTCTGTTTCACTAGGTTCCCTATATCTACAGTACAGTATCAAAATACTGCGTTAAGCTATAGAATACTACAATTGTACAAATGGCTTTAAAAAATATATGATACCAACGTTTGCATTTGTTTTACTGTTCTATATTTTTTTCCCGCATAGCAGAAAAGACGGAGTGAACTTAGTGTCAAACACTTGATTCAGGCTCAGAGTTAAAGAGACTGCCCTTTTTCAGTTGATTGCTGAGTCTTTGAGTTGCGGAATTCAAAGCCTCACTTTATCTACGAAAATTTGTACTAAAATGGGTAAATGAACATATTTTCATATTAGAACAATTGAATGAAGCGGTATATTTGGGAAGCACGTTCAGTAGAGATGGATGTGGAAGGTATGAGGCGTATTGCTGCCGGTAACAAGGTTAACGGAGCCTTAGCTGCATGATACGGCGAACGTCAGCACAGCTGCGCGTTTGGCCGTACACAATGCAGAGTTGGTACCGACTCTGTTATACGGCAGTGAAACGTGGGTATACTGTATACGTGGGTAGAAGAAGAATGATAGAAATAGGAATGCTGTAGAGATACGATCTCTACGTAGGATATGCGGAGTCAGCTTAGCTGATCAAATCCGTAATGCAAAGGATGAATGTCACGGTGAGAATGGAGAAGAACGTTCTCAGCTGGTTTGGGCTCGTCGAACGAATGAGTGATGAAAGAATGGCAAAAAGATGTATGTATTTATGGATACAGTGTAAAGCTAGATTAGATAAGAAAATATTTTGATTTACCCAAACGCGGTTAGAAATGATTATTATATAATAAGGATTATATAAATGTTAAATTTAATATTTTGTGATGTTTGTAAAAAACTGCAACTTGAAGTAATGACTTATTTGTACTTTTTGGAATAATTCAGGAGGCAAAAGCCAATGTTTCTTCAGAATCCTTTAAAATAACAACAAACATACATTCTGTATATGTGACAAAATTAAACTTTATTGTTATTGATTGTAATCATTTTATTTATTTATGTTTTACAAAATAAACTTTAGAAAAATGTTATATACACAAGACACTTATGAGATGTATATGGAATAATTTTTTTTAAGTTTCACGTTGTATCCCGCACATACCACGGTATACAAAGGGAACCCCGTGCTAAGACACTTCGGTACTCATTTTCTGCTATATTCTCGAGGTCTCATTCCGTGTTGATTGGCGGAACTCAATACCACAATGTGGGAACATCTTAATAAATAATAAATTAAAATATTATAATATATTTTTTGGCTTTATGCTGTATCCCGCATATAACAGGGTAGGCAGAAGGAACCGAATGTTAAGATACTCCGTAACCTCAGGAACTGCCCAATTTTAGAGATCTTGCTTGCTCTAATGTTTCTGTTATAGTAATTTTTACAATATGCTTTCGTAAAAAGTAGAATAATACCGAGGAATAATATTTTTCTGTAACAGTTCTTTTAAATCATTTCTTTTGTTTGTGGAAATTTCTCTTTTTGTAGTATATGCTGGAACCAAATTGATATCTTTTATAGCTGTCCTTCGATTAGTTGATTTTGGTCTCTTTTTTCTTATTTCAGCTTCACTCCAATTATCGTCGAATTTAAGTTTGTACTTGTATATACTATCATTGTGTTTTTGAAATTCTATTACTTTAACGTCTGTGGTTTTTATTGTGTTTCCATCTATATCTTTGACAATGTTAAGTTCGATTTCGTCAGATAGTTTTTTCAAATCAATAAAATCATCGAAATTCAATTCTTCGACATTAAATGGACTACCTTTTTTCTTTGCAGATCTTATTATTTGTACATACTGATCTGGTACATAAATGGATCCTGATTTTTTTGCTTTTTTTATTGTCTTTTCAATTATGGAATAGGCTGTCTCTCTCTCGTTTTGATTATGCCCCCTTATTAAAAATTTGTGTGTAATTTTATTAATTGGCAGAATTTTAACAGCATACAAATATATCGAAAATATTAATCTAAAAAAAGAAAAACAAAATATTAGACACCGCATAAAACTACATAACAATTTAACATATAAAACAAACCTGTCTCTTTGTTGTCCGCCACAATTGTAACTGTAGAAGGTGATGTTACAATGAGGGTGATTATTGGCTACACGTTGCAAGTATTTAAATACACAGGAACCAATCTCGACTGGTCCTCTACCCCCCATAGCCTCGTGCCAAAAGTAACAATATGTTTGTTTGTCCTTAACGTCAGAAACCTAAAACAACATGAAGGTGTCTGTCAGTGTCTAGGCATAGCACGGCGTTGAGTTCCTCCACTCAACAGCAGTACATCCGAAATTCAGCGAAAAATGGGGAGCAGAGTGTCTTAATACTAGGCTCCCTCCGTCTACCTTGCTACATGAGAGATATAGCGTGTAGATCGAAAAAAAAATTATCCGTTTAATAAGTATTTGTACATACTGTAAAATTGAAGCAATTCAATTTTGATTTATAATAAAAAGGCGATGACTCGCCAACCGGCACGGGCATAACTGATTGAAGATCATAAATTGCGACTATTTCGTTGCTATCTGTATTCTTGCATAATTCTATATCATTCGTCTTCTCCATTCGGCTAAGTAAACTTTGTTGGCAATGTTCGATATGTTCAGTTTCTAAGATTTTCTTGTCATCTTCATCAGCATTTTCATATTCATCGCAAACATCACACTGATCTTTTTCGGGTACAAAAAAAGAAATGTGTTTAAACTCTGTATTAAACATTTTAAAGTATAGATCATATGACGCGGCCTCTTTGCTTTCAGATTCTCTTATTTTTTTATAGTCGCGATGTAACTCCGCTATTGTGATGGCACCGTCGATGTACTCTTTACCAGTGTCAGTTCGGAGATAGTGGTTCGAAATCCTATTGATTGAATTAATATGAGTCCAAACGGACTCTTGGATCTCCAAATTGGTTTCTTTGTGATTGCCATGGCAGCCGCGTTTGTCACTTGGTGCGGTGCCATCAGAATCGTTACTTGTCTTGGCCTCGATCATGGTACGTAAAGTACGGTCGGAAATCCCCAAAGTATTCAGCAAAAATAATTTGCACACTCTGTAAATATTTCCATTAGACATTAAAGAATAATATGTATTAGGTTTTCTATTTTTTTCTACACCTGTTTTTAAACGCCGTTGTGTCAATTCTAGCACAGTGATTGTCGAAATCAGAAAATCACGCTGTCTCTGGAGACAGGACAAATCCCAATACATCTTGAAAATATTATATCTTTGCTCCTCGGAAAAGTTTTCTGAACATTTATGTTTGCATTTGCTGGAGCAAGGCGGCTTCATTTCTTTTGCAGCAACTACTTTGCCCCTTTGAGAAATATACTCTTGACCTGAATTTTTTAAGTGGCACCGTATATTCTTTTTCCAAGCAGCTGGATTTCTTAATCTTTTTTTTGTTTTCGTATGTAATTCATCATCTTGTGCGATAATATTATCTTCTCTACAAATCACTTTGTTTTTTGGTATAAAAGAGTTATTATCGTTAGCTGCAAGAAAGAAATATTATAGGTTGATGATGTAAATACTTTTGATTGTGATTTAAAGGACATAATATGTATATAGTAGGTATTTTTTACCATCTTTACATCGTTTTCTAACTTCTAAAATATTTGGTTGTTCAGATAGAGTTTCTTTGCCTTCCATGGTATAATATTTCATCAATCTTCTTGTACAGTTATCCGTTATTGATAAAATTGTTATCTGGAAGTATAAAATAATTTAGTCTCACAACTGAGGCCAGTCGTGGCGCAGCGGCACGATGTGTGACTGTACAACCGACTGGTTGTGGGTTTGATCCCCACTCGAGGAGATGAAATATTTACTTAAATGTATATTTCCATTTCTTCGCTCTGGTGTCGAGGATAAGCGCGGCGCTCTTCTGCCGCTCAACACGCAATGCCTCTAGAATTCGGCAGAAAGTGGGGAACGGAGTGTCTAGGTTCCATCTGAATACCCTGCTGTGTGCGGGATACAGCGTGAAGCTGAAAAAAAAAACATATTTCACTAGTTCCTAGTCATCCTTTAATTATGTTAGTCTTATTTCTTTTATTATAACAGGCAACATACAAGAAAAAAAGTACCCCGAAAAATTAAGAATAAACAACATTTACACGAACATATCTGTTCAAAGCTACAGCCCAGGCCCCCAGAAAAAACCTCTTGATACGGTAATGGCTGTATCCACCACATAGAAATATTAAATATTTCATTTTCTCGTGTAGGAATGGAACCTGCCGCGTTTACATTCGCCCGCATTGTGCCACGGCTGGCCTCAATAATATTCAGTACGGTCAACAAGTTGTGGCCGGCCAGATGTTATATGTTCTTGACATTTTTTTGCGCAAATTTCACTCGGGAAGAAAATAATCAAACAAAAAAAATCTTGAAATTAAATCCGTCTGAATTAAAGCTATCTACTACTACAGCTAACTTCAAGGGGGCCACGACTTGCTAATTGTACTGTATATACAATACATATATAAAACACTACTTTCATATATTAAAATAGTACGACATAGTGACGTTATTTCGTCGATTTGCCAAAAAAGAATATAATTTCATATCTTTTTTCATGTAATGATATATTTTTAATATTATATCTGGAGGAAAAACGACGTAATTGCTAATTTTTAGCCAACGAGCTGTCAAAATATAGTAAAGTTGCTGCTACAATGACATATTTACGAAAATCCGAAAAAAAACTATTTTGACATATTTTATATTGACGTATCGACACAGTTATGTCATTTTTTCAACAAAAATTCACTACATTTTTTTTGGAACAATAACGTCGCAATTACGACGTTGTTGCATCAAAAGTTATTTAATCATAATTTCATAAATACCTTTACGTCGATGTTACTCCGAGACACAACCACAGTTAGCAGGGCGCCCCGCGTAACTGGCCATTTAGACGTTGTTGCAACAGAAACGATGCCATTTGATGCAGTTATATTATATTCACAAAATAGCCTTTCGGAATACGTTGACGTATTATTTAATAATGATTTATTTGTAAGAAATCGAAATTAACATGTAATCTATATGATTATAAAAAACACATGGAATAATGTAAGTATTAATTTTTCACATTACCATTAACTTTAAATGAAGTAGAGATGGTGCCATTTCATGCATTTCCACAAAATAGTCTTTCGAAAAACGTTGAATTATCTCAGATTGGGTGCAGCAATGTTTTAGATTATTGCAGGAGACGCAATCGATGCTTTGCAAATGTATTTTTGAGAAAAATCCAATTACGATATTCTTGCACGAAATGACTTACATACACATTTTTGGCGCAAAGTTGGTAAATACAAAAACGTTCGGCATGCATTGAGTCAATGTATATGAGTATAGTACTATACTTATTTACAAAACGTATAAAAAATTGAACGTAGCGGGAGTCGAACCCGCGCTTCCTGGAAAACGACATAACAAGAAATATTAATAGTATTAATTTTTTAAAATTGCAATTACGTCAATATTGCACCGAATGAGTGATATATACATTTTTATTACAATATACTTCTTAAACAGATTAATAGTTGGAGGCTACAAATCATTATTTTATACAATTTGACCGCACTCTTTCACAAATATTTGGTATGTAATTTAATTTATTTATTAAATATCTACATAATAGTAATAAAATATTTATTTATTTATTGACACATCAACAATACATGTAACTTATAATATTAAAAGAAAATTCATATATCGGTCTGGTTCTGTTACAAATATCAATTACAGATATGTACAGCATTCACAAAATAATCAAGATATCACTAGACATCTTCTCTTTTAGGTGGTTATAAATGAAATATCATGTTATAATTAAGCTTTTTTAATCATATTAATAATATTGAACTAATAAATTATTTTATAACGATGTTACTTGTTTCTTTTCTATTCATACTTGTGCTTAATGTCCTTCCATAGTTTCTGGAATATTATAAAATAAAATTTCAGTACATACGTATTTATAGAGAAAGTGATGATATGTGTTATTTATTTATTTATAGACGCATCTATTGAATTAACAGGGAAATTGAAAACAGTAATTCTTTCTTACTTTAATTGTAGTTAGCATCAAGGTCTATATTAATAAAAAGAGGTTATGAATTAGTTCAAAATTATAGCTCTTAGAAAATAATAACATTGACATTACGAAAGAATCTTAATATTGTACAAATAAAAAGTCAAATTGTACATTCATCAACTATTAAGATATACAAAGTAAAAAATTACATAACAAATACTTACACCCTTATTTATACTCTCAAAAATTGAAACTGAAATTAGCTCGAAAGATCTCTCGAAGAAGAATGTTCCTCCTGCTACAGCCACGGCGAACGTGGAGGTTCTTTTGAAGACGTTGCGATTGAGCGTTGACCACAGCGACATTTTTATAATTTGGAAATTATTCGTATTTAATCGAGTCGAACAGATTTTCGCTAACCAGCTGTCAATAGTAAAATCGAAAATGACATTTAACCTTCAGTTGTGATAGTGTTGCCAATGTAATTCGTTGTTCATTATTTCATTTATATTCTAATTCGCAATGCAAAATTACTGTTTTTATTAAATAGTATTTATAAAAGAATATATTTATAATTATGATTGTTTTATTTTTATTAAGTTTCTATTATAATATCACAAAATTTTTGTTTGTTTGCACACTTAATGATTTGTTCTCTATATTATATTATAAATATTAAAAAAAAATGTTTTATGGCTTCAAATATTCTTTAAAAAACATTCAAAAAATTAATTATTATTATATTATTTACTGCACAGATAAAAAATAGTAAAATACAATTGAAAAGATATGTTTCCAACGGCGGGCTCATTTCTATTTTCTAAAAGAAATTTCTTCCAGCCAACCTATGAAATTTGATGATATTTCAGATTTTAACGGGGGGCTTTAAATGATTGAGTTGCAAAAAAATATTCAGATGTGAAGGTTCACTGATACTTGAAGAGTATCAATGTTTTTGCCCAATGCAAATTCGAGTTTTCGAGTTTCGATAAATATTCTGAATAGTTGTATGGAAGTAGTGACGTTTGGCATCCCTACATAGCCTGTTGCAGATGTTTCGCAACTTTTTATAAGAACAAGGTTTTCTGGTGATGGATATTTTTTGTATCTATTTAGCCCTATGACGTTTGGCCATCGCGGTCTTAATAACTTGTGTTAAGCAGGGAGCAGGCGCATGCTTCTATCGAACCGCTCTTATATGGATGTTGTAAATATTAATCAGTTCAGTAGTTAATGCTTCCACGATAAAGTCAATATTATTTGAATACAATATTGGAGACCACTTGATGTTACACAAATCATCCTTTAGCCGTTCAACGTCCATAGCCCAAAACATATATATCGAAGGCGCATTGTATACACCGCTGTATTACATAACAGCGTGTCGAATTGAAAAACGTTGCTGTTTTTTAATGCGTCGTCTCAACGTACAGGCGGTTTGCAATCGCCAAGCATTGCCGACACCAGAGCCAAGATATTAAATATTTTTATTTCGTCGAGTGGGGATCGAACCCACAACCTGCCTCGGTTACAGTTACACGCTTGTGCCCCTGCGCCAAGACTGGTCTTTAATTAATTAAATTTATACGTTTATAACTCATAAAACGTTGTTTCAGTTCGTTAATACTTCGCTTTCTTTAGATTAATCTTATGTTCAAATTTCACCAACGAGGATATAATTATAATATTCTTTAATAAGAATATGAATAAATAGGAAAAATAAGAAAAATAAAAAGTTAAACCATAACATTAATTTTATTTAATTTTTTCGTGCAGGAGATGCATATTTAATGTTTATTGACAAAAATATATTAATTACGTTTCAAGACAATAATAGATATTTTAACATTTAACAGCGATCGAGCGCACATTATTGCTATATAATAATTATTCTTCATATCACTATAAAATGTAAACATAATGTTGTTTTTAACTATAATTCACACTACACTATATCATCTTCATATATTTATCCACTATCCATAAACTTTGGGATGTTCGAGAGGTTTATCACAATTTTTGTATCCTTTGCACGTAATCAGTTCCGTTAAAGTCAGTTTATACCAATGCTTAATAGATGGCAGCACTTGATCAATAATATTTGTCAGTTCGTATTCGTCGTTGTTTAGGTCGTACATTTCTACGAAACCCTGGAAAATTAATATTTTTAAATTTAATACAAGCAGCTTCACTTTTTTCACTTTAATGCAATTTGCAAGGCAAGGCAAAGAGGAACAAGTTCCTCGTGATATTCTGTTCTCCAATTTCCGAATTGAGACTGTTCCTTAATAATTGTATTTTTTAAGAAATAAGTCAAATAATTTGTATTTTGTAAAATTATTATATTTTTAGAGAATAAGCAGTTTCTCTAATTGTTAAAAAATAAATAATAATAATAATAAAGTTGAATACAGCCAAACAAAAATGAAGTCACGAATTTAACTTCAATTATCTATTTAAAAAATATATAAAAATAAAAATATAAATTGACATAAAATATAAATAGAATCTCACCTCTGTATCTGCAAATATACAATATTTCATATTAATCCGTTCGGAGAGATGCCTCAAGCAGGCGTAAGTATTGTTCCTTGCGTCTTGACATTTGCATTCATATTGTGGATAGCATTGCTGTAAATCATAGTAGTATTATTATTTTTTTCTTTCTCTAGTTTCACGCTGTTTCCCGCATATAGCAGGATAAGCTAACAGTACCTAGTGTTAAGACATTCCGTTACCCAATTTTCAGGTCATGTAATGGCGAAACTCAATGTCGTGATTTGTGTTTTTATCAGAGACAGTTAATTAAATAACTCATACCCCCGAGGACGAATCGAACCCACAAACGTCGTATTATTATTTAATTCATAAAGTAAAAAGGGGGAAACGTGGTAATAATTTTGACGGTAATAGTAATTATTGAATGTTGTAGAGATGCGATCTCTTCGTAGGATATGCGGAGTCAGCCTAGCTGATCGAATCCGCAATGA